>BHFT01045127.1:0-31971 GCA_004320025.1 Laticauda laticaudata | reverse complement strand
AAGATATTTAAATGTGAGACAATGTGTGCAAAGTAAAATGATTAAACTGGAGTACTGCATGTCAGAGAATAACATTGTAGATCATTTAACAAAAGCCCAAGGCTCTATAAAGCATAAGGTTTGCTGTGAGGATTGTGGACTTAAACTGTCAGGTGTTATATATTGTCCTACCCAAATGTAGGACTTTCCCTAATTGACTGTTGCTGATCGTCATTCTTCTTGGATTACTGTGAGTCTGTTTACTGAACTGTTTATGATATTGGACTTTGTTATTTGGATTATCCCTGGACTGAAAACTGACTGCTTTAACCGTATATAACTTGGACTGTTTGTTGGACTTCGATTTACCGTTTACTGGAAATAAACCTACATTTTACTATTCAGTGTATCTGCATGCTGGTTGTGTGTTATTCAACATCACTCTCACTACACTTCCCTGAGAGCACTCATTCTCCTAACGGGGAACACCTTAACACTGCCCACTCACTCCTTACTCAGCAAACTTGTCTGCTAAGTTGCTATTTTTCTTTATTCCAACCATCATCTGTTCTGCTATGCTGGGAGATCTAGATTAGCTAGGAAGCAGGAAATGGTTGGATTTCTTGCTTTCTAGCTAAGTACAGCCGAACCTCCCTTAGGACTGAAGCTTTGCTTTCAAGTAAATTCAGTGCAGACTCATGGCAAGCAAATTTGAGAGACTGAGCTAACTGATGGCAGATAGATAGATCACTGAATGATTCTGTGAGCAAATCAATTTGCCTGCTTTGCCTGATTTTGTATAAAAGTTGCTCTTTTTTTAACTAAAAAATTCAATATTTACATGCAGGGTGTGTTGTGAGTTAATTTTGTGAGTTTGCTTGCAAGCAAATTTTATGTGACAGACTGAGCTAGCCAATGGCAGATAGATAGATTTCTGAATGAATGAAAATTTCTGAATTTNCAATATTTATAATATTTACATACAAGTCATGCCCAGCCAGTCACATGACCACCAAACCACACCCACAAATTAGGCCATACCCACAGAACCAGTTAGTGGTCCCTGAGGTCCAAAAGGTTGGTGACCCCTGGACTAGATGACCTCCCAGGTACCTTCCAACTATTCTGTTCTGCTCTGCTCTGCTCTAATTTTAGTGATGAATAACTTCTAGCCTTTACAGAGTGGGGAACATGAGGAGGAGGGGAAAGAAAGCACATCTAAGTGTGTGATTGCTTTAATTTGTCCAAGACTCAATTGCCCGAACTGTTTTGCAATGAACTGTTTTGCAGGTGTTAGAGGAATAGCATCTTTGAGTAATAGCTAAGAGAACAGTCAAGACTCAGTTTCCATATCACACTGAGTCAGTGGTTTAATGAATACATATTTCTTGACTGGACACAGAATACTATGCCATAAATCTTAATTTGAAGAACTGGATTAATACATGCTGAGTTTAAACAATCACACATATTGTGGCTGGTGCTAATGTGTCTTTCTGGTGAGAGTTTAGGAGAACACTGTTCAACTCTGTGTTCTCACTTGGGAAGTTCTAGTCCAGTAGGAATAGAAAAAGAGAAATATTTTTAAGAACTTCCTAAGTACTATTACTTTTTGCTGCCAGAAGAATAGTCTGCCCATGGTTACTTTCTGTTACAGGATTCCCTGGCTGCAGAGATCAAGAGCACAATGAGAAAAGGGATGGACAGCTCTGGGTCATCTGAGTACAAGTGAGTGGAGAGTACAGTAGCATTCACAGATTGGCAAGAGACCTGAATTTTTTTTAAAAAAAGCAGTTTATAGCTCTAGGGATATTATGGTGATGAAGGAAGAAGTAAGGGATGCTTACTACCAGGAGGTGATATTGTGCAGGAGCTGCTGAAGAAGGCATCAAACTTGTGGAGTTGAACTGACTTAGACTGCAAGTAGGTGGAGCTTAGAATACTTCTTGGCATTAGGGGCAGTAAAGGCTATGATTTTATTAAAAGCAACACTGGGAAAAATTGGCACCTGCAAGTATTTCAAAGATGTGACTTTCGAATCTTTTGACAAAGAGAGTGACTAACCTTCTCTTTGATTTCTATCACTGATTACATTATTTTCATCTTGTGCTTATTTTCAGAAGCTTCCGGCGTGTATTTGAGACAGTGAAGGTTGTGAATCAAACAATAAAGGCTAAATCAGGAAGGGCGACCCCTTTGAGTCTTCCTCCATGTTCTCCCAAAGTAGCTTCAGTGGCCTGCAGTCACTTTAGCACTCCACGTAACAACCGCTATGGTTCAGATAGCCCCATTATGCCTGAAAAAGGACATCTTGCTTCTGAAGATCTCAATGATACCCAGTGAGTATTACTAGGATCTGGACTCCTCTTTGGGAATACAGCCTTGCAAATCCTGGAGGAGATATTTCATGGTTGAGTTAGCCCAGTTCACCATCTGGCAATCTTCAGGTGAGTTAGGACTAGAGTTCTGGAAATTATAACCCCCAACTATCCAGAGCATGCTCTTAGGAAGGTTGGATTGCATCTTAAAGGCCAAACCTATACACTTTCTGGCTCAGCAGCCTTGGATTATACCTATTTCCCAGGATTTTAAGTTCCATCCTCATTCCTTGCCCATAGTTGATGGTGGGACATGAATCTATCCAAACAATTTATGGGCACCATATATTGCACAGAAGTCTGTTTATCTTGATTCCAAACTTTCCAGACCATGCATAGTTTGAGGTAGTCCCATTGAAAGAAAAAAACCAGAAAGATTTGGGGACTACCTTTATCAGTATGGGGCTTTGATGAAGAAAAAGCTGTCAAATAACTACATTCCTATCTCTAGGAAGCAATTCCAGGCATGGGCTTTGAGATGAAAAAGCCATAAAAATGGGTAGCTAAACACAAGTCTCCTCATTCCTTCCTCACTTCACCTTGGATTTTTCTAACAAAACAAGGAGAACAACTCTTTATCACTCTATTTTTCTAATAGCTATGCCTATCTAGCAAAAGCTTTCAACTAGACTCCTTTGACGCTGTTTTTTCAAACTTTGATTTGCAAACCAACAGTGTCCTCTTAACACCTTGCATTGTTGGACACAACCCATCAAATTACTGATGTATCCAAAAAATCTCCTGTCAATCCCAGGGAACTTACTTTCCATTCAAGTCATCTTCTGCCTCTAGTGAAAAAATGTCTTGGTTGAAGTCTTGTAAGTCTGCAGTTGCCAAAAGCCCAGTCTTTGTTCTTGCTGAAATCAAGACAAAATGTCTTTGTTGGTTCTTTCTAATCTCTTATTGCCATATTGTCTCTCCCATCCAGTTTCAACAAAAAGCTTTTAGAGGCAGAGATTTGTTTCTGGGACAGATGTTTATCTTTTTGTTGACTTAATGATTGATCATGGTCAGTCTATGCTTCTCTAAAAGATGTTGAACGACAGTTTCTAAAATCCCCCATTGTCATGATGCACATTGGAGCTTGAGGAGCTATCATACAGCAACATCTGAAGAACCAGGAATTCTCCCTCTGGTAACATGCTAATGGTGATGCTTTCTGAATCATATCGCCTTCACAACTCTCTTTATTTTAGCAGCAGCGTGGATGCTACATCAGGTATACCTGGCCATCATGTCTTGGAAGCTGCTATCCAGAATTTGTCTGCTCGCCAGAAGAACCACAGCACTGAGCATTCATTTTTTGAGATGGAACGTGAATGCAAATTGAAGCGCCTGGCTTGGGAGGCGGAGAATTTCAGTGGGTGCCTGACCCCCAGCGAAAGCATCACATCCATAGGCACCAACTATTCAGGCAGTTCTGGCACGTCCTTGAGCTCCTACTCTTTTTTCCCCGAAAAGCTTCAAATTGTCAAGCCTATGGAAGGTTAGTGCAACGGGGAAGCCCAGGCCTCTTCACTTGGAAAAACAGCTTACTTTGAGTTGTTCATTTATTGTGTGTCCTTTGGCTTTCCAAGCTCATTATTTTCAGAGTGCCATTTCTGAATAATACAGGTAGTCCTTGACTTACAACAGTTCATTTGGGGACTGTTTGAAGTTACGGCATTGAAAAAAATGACTTTAATTGGTTCCGCCGATTAATCACCCATCGACTTGTTCATTATGACCATTTTTCACTCTTTATGACTGTTGCAACATCCCCATGGTCACGAGATCAAAATTCGGATATTAGGAACAGATTCATATTTATGACGTTTGCAGAGTCCCAGGATCATGTGATCCTCTTTTGCGACCTTCTGACAAGCAAAGTCAATCTGGGGAAGCCAGATTCACTTAACAGCCGTATTACTAACTTAACGACTGCTGTGATTCACTTAGCAAGTATGGCAAGAAAAGTCATAAAGTGGGGCAAAACTTACTTAACAAATGTTGGGCTCAGTTGTGGTTATAAGTCAAAGAGTATCTGTACTACAGTTCTGAAAGTAATTTTATGAAATTCTATAAGGGAAGGGAATTTCTAGGGGCAAACTTTAACTGGAAGGGTGAATTCCTGGCAGTTCCAAGATCTAGATTTGGGGGCAGGGGAGGGAAACTCTTATAGGACAGTGCTTCCCATTGAATGTTGAGAAAAGTACAGACTTTGGGGGAGGGTGTGTTTCTTTTTTTATTTTAAGCTATGTTAAATTCCTGGTAAGACTTACATGTACAGTACTTCATGTAACAGTGGTTGGAGTAATCCCCAGATTACCATGTAACCTAATGATTGGAACAGATTTTCCACTTGCTGAGGATTGAACTCAGGAAAAGATTCAAAGAGGAGGCTAAGATATTGAGAGTAACCCCAACAGCCCAATCTAAGGAGACAAGAATGGAGCAGAAATAAGAAGGGAAGGAATCTAGGATTCTTCCTAGGCATCCTGATTTAAAAGGAGATGTCCTAGAAAGCAATAGAGACTCATAGTGACAGAAACTCCAAAATGTGAAATTCACCAAGGACCCTTGCAAAGAAAGACCCAATATTAAAACACTGTTGGTTAGCAGGAGAAAAGGAGGGAAACAAAGAGACAATACCCAGATTCCAAGAAAAATCAGGGCTGCTATTTTGAATTAGTTTTCATCGAAATACAGAGAAATAGTATATAGTAGTATAGTAGTTCCTCAGTAATATTGCAAGGCTATATTGGAACTACCTATGAAAATCCACATCTGGGACATATTGGTAGAGATAGGACCACATACAGAAGTTTGGATTTTATTGGCCAGGCATTTGTAAAGATGTGGCACATTACTATGGATCCTGCCCTGTTTGTCAATTAGTGAAAGTCAAAACTGGAATATGATAAAGCTCCAATGGAGAGAATACATTTAATTCCCATTCCTTTTTCTGAAATAACCCTGAACATTGTAGTCATTCTGCCATGATCTAGTAAATGCAGTGAATATATCCCAGTTGTTTGTGATTAAGCAACTTGGAACCCAGAACCAGTTCTACTGAGGAATGAGTCAGCTACATGAATAGCTAAGGAACTGCTCAAATTCTTCAATAGGATAAGCACACCAACTGAGATCCTCACAAATGAAAGATCCAATTTCTAATCAGCACTGTAAGTATTTTTGTGGAAATTTAAGAATAAAAAGTCCTTGTCATCCACAGGCAGATTATTTTACTGAAAGGATGAACCAGACCCTGAAATTATATTTAAGAAATACGTGGGCCAAGACCCAATATTTTGGGTTACATGGCTGTCTATGTTGTTTGCATTCAGGAAAATTCCCCAGATATCCAAGGAATTTTAGCACCCTTCTCCTTTTAATAAGAGATAATTTTAAGGTCTTTAGACATTATTAAGAAATGTTGGTGGGAAAATATAGAAAATCCTGAGAACTTAATATATGTATTACAATTCACAGGAATAAGTTAAAAGCCCTATGACACATTGTCTAGGAGCACTTAGAGATAAATAGAGAAGGACAAAAGAGAGTCTGTGATAAAGGTTTAAAGGCAAAACAATCTACTATAGGAAAGCAAGTATTTGTTATTATTGCCCAGTAAAGAAAGCAAATTGCAGGCTAAGGGGCAAGGCCCCTACATAATAAAGAAAAGAATTGAGTCAACAAATTATGAAATTGAACTGGAAGATAGAAAAAGCAAATCTACCATGCTAACCTCCTGAGAAAAAGCCAAAATGGGTCTGGAACATGGGATGTTGTACTTTCCTTGTACTGAAAGAAAGCCATCCAGAATTATTGGACCAAGTGGTATGGCAGCTGTCCTATGGAAAGATCCATATTCATTCTGACCGAGGCACAGTCAAAGTATAGATTTAGAAAAGTTTTTATGGGACTGTAAACATACAGCAGTTTTCCATGCAACCAGGTTTAAATGCTTTCATAGAGCACAGAATAGAAACGGGTGAAACCCAACCAATTAGACTTTTGGATTCTTGAAGTGTTGAAATAGACAGATACCCCAGATGACATTGTAGAACTAGCTATAAGTGACTGATGCCCTTCAATTGAGGCTTAAAATTTTAAAGATTCCCTCTTGCCTTTCAGTGTTGTCCATGTAGTTTGGAAATTTCTATTTCTTGTTAAAATGTTGGCTTGAAATTCCCCATACTTCTGTTGAGGCATGCTATAAATGATTTATGCTGGGATTTGCCACTAGATCCAGCAAACTCAGGTAAACCTGTGTGCCTTTTCTTAGGTTCAATCACTCTGCATCAGTGGCAGCAGCTGGCCCGTCCTCACCTGGCAGGAGTCCTGGACCCTCGACCAGGTGTCTTTACCAAAGATTTCTGCCAACTTGACACTGATCTTGGAGAGGTCCATAATCTAAATGACTTAGAAGAAGATGACATGGATGCCAGCGCCTTGTCTTCCCTTGCTACCTCAACAATTAAAGCCAAAGAAATGCCAACTGGTGAGTGGGCTAAGCGGGATCACTGCTAATGGTATACATTAGCTTGTCTTGGTAAGATTTGAGGAAATCCTGCTTTGAAAGTTAATAAACATTACCTCATCTTTCCTGTAGAAAAGCAATCACAATTTATTGCCAGCTGTGATAGTTGGAATATGTGCCTATTAGTGAGATCCAAACTCAGCATCAATAGCAGATATACTATGGGTGTTTTGGCAGTGTTCCTGTGGCAGTGAATCAGGGGGTCATGAGAATGTGTCTGAGAGAAGGCTTCCAGGAGTAACTTTCTACTGGAGAACCTGTTCTCTTCTAGTTCACTGTTTATAATCTCAACAAATTTAAGATACATGAATTTTAATTCTCAGAATTCCCTTGACAGCAATGCTTGCTCTGTAATTCTGGAATTGAAGTCTATGCATCTAAAAAGTGCTGAGGTCTAGAAACACTGCTCTACATTTGCAGACAATCATTACCAGCAGATTCAACCAATCTTAGCCACAGTGAGGAATGCTGGAAGTTGTAGTTCAGTAAAATCTTGGGAGCCATGGGTTCTCCACCCCTTTTCCAACTGGAGGTTATGAATCATTGCTGACAAATTGGATGCAATTTAATGCCCTATTGTTTATAGAAGCTTTTCCCTTCACTTTTTCCCTTGATGTTTGTCCACCTCCATGACTCCCCTCCCTATTCTATTCACTTATTAACCCTTTGTTTTCCTATCCCATTTAGTTTTTCACTCCGTTAACAATCTGCCCCAGACCCCGCCTACTTTCACCATCACCACCTGTTGCATCACGCACCCTAGCAAAGAGGTTACCATGGTGACACCCAGGTAAGCATCCTGTTGCCCTTCCCTTAAGCTTTCCAACCACCTGTCCTTCCACATGGGAAGGCCATTTCCTAGAGAAAGGATGTATACGGGCACATCTGTGATTTTTGTTTTCTACCTCTTGTCTTGCATTTTCCTCCTTCCTCATTGTCAAATCCTAATTTTAGGCATTTTCCTGATATGCGCAACTTCTGGGCACATGGATGGGAGCCCTGAAATAAGACATCCTTGCTTGCTGCTTTCTTCCTCTCCATCTAGCAACATAATTTCCCTCCTTGATTCATCTCCTCCTGAGTGACCCTGGGTGGGAAAAAAGGAGACCCAGGCCCATTGGATAATGGCTGCAGGGAGGAGCAAAGACTTGCAGAAAATAGAGAATGAAAGTTTATAGAACTGGTCTGATGAAGCCCTGGCTAAGGAAACACCTGCTGGGCAGCCCATAAAAAGTCATTGTGGGATAATAAAACACAGGCACCTGCCTTCAGTCAACATTAATGTTGGATGCAGTTGCTCAAATACTTCTTCAGAGGCTTTTAGTTGCTCTGAGCCTCTTCTTTCCCTTTATCTTTCTGTTCAGATGCCAATTTGAAGGAGCCAAAGGTTCTTAATTCAGAGGCATCAAATGAGCAGCCTTCCCCTGTTCTGGAGACCTTTTACATCTTGTGCTTGGTTAATGTTAAGAAGGTTTTGCTGAAGGATAATGATGAGGATTTGGGTGATAAGCAAAGTATATGGGGTCTCCTTTCTCTTAAAAGCTCATTGTAAGAAAGAAACAAGGGAAGGAAGGAAGGGATTTATTAAGTCAGTTTTTCTCAGTCATTCACTAGAAAAAATTGGACTATAGCTCTTGTGATCCTGGTTTACATGGAGATTTATGAAATTATCCATAACATTGTGACTGATTGTATATGACATGCTTAAACTTTCAACCAGGTCAACAAAATCCAAACAGCTATGTCTAAATCACCATATTATAATTTAATTAATGAATAATAGTGGAGCTTCCATTGTTTGCTAAGCCATATGCTACTCAAACTCACTGTAGTATAACCTATAGCAGTTTGCAAATCCAGGAGTCATTCTCGGTGGTTGAAATGGGCAGCTAGATTCAACCTCTCTGGGAAAGTAAGATTTTAACCCACTAATTTATTTCAGACTTCACTGCCAATCTCTCTGCTTTTCTGCAAACTAACTGAAATGGAATTTGTGATTCTGACTTTCAGTGCTGAGGCTTCAACTAATCCTGTTTTCAGAAAGATAAAAATGGATAGCTAACAAAACTAATGCTGTTGAGATCTTTTCCTAAATAAAAAATGGGCAATCATTAATATTTGGAGAAGGGTGACAAGGAGACATTCTGTTGTGGAAAATGATGTCAGTGGTGGTGTCATATCTGAGATTGGAACATCATCTGTAAGTTTTGAATATTTCTTTATACAAAGCCTATTTCAGAACTTTCCTTTGTTCCAAGGTGGATAAAGTGAAGACCCAGATTGTTAGGGGCAATATGCTGACTCTGAAAACTGCTTAGAGGACTGTAAAGCACTGTGAAGCGGTATATAAGTCTAAGTGCTATGCTATTGCTATGCAAAAAAAGAAAAAAATCCAAACAATTGGAACCTACAGATTATTTATTTATTTACTTGTATCCTGCCTTTATTGCTTTTACAAGGCAGCGAGCATATCCAACACACTTTCCTCCTCCTTTGTTCCCCAAAGCAACAACCCTCTGAGGTGGGTTGGGCAGAGAGAGTGATTGGTCCGAAGTAACACAGCTGGTTTTTCATGGCTAAGATATACAAAGTGAACCAGAAGTCAGGCCTCATAGGCCAAACACATGTTTTATTATTTATTTATTAATTTTTATGACACCCATGTCTCCTATAAGATGTCCCTAAGTGGCTTACAGCTATTAAGAAACAGAAAAATAATTAAAATATGTTAAAATATTAAAACCATGCAGATATAAATTTATAAACTATAGAAAACTCAAAATGGCATGGGGATGAGGTCTTCTTACCCTATCATGTACCCATTAATGTTTTTAAAGAGAAAATGTTCCAGTCTTAGGAATGTTCCAACATTCTGAGTCAAAGAATTAGGGAATTTCTTAGAAGAACATGTATGTTATATTTAATGTAATTTATATAGTAGTCAACATGGCCTAATTTTTAGTATGTCCTAGGAATATATGTATGGATATGTTTGTAAAAATATATATTAGTCACTGAAGAAATGGAAAGAAAGGGGCTGAATAGCCAGTAGTTGCCTACCTGTGGCCTCGGTAAAAAAACCCATAATTGGTAATAATGTTCGGAACCACTGTAGTATTGATAGATGGGTCAGAGCATTTCTGTCTTCACCATCTTTTTCTACCAGGTACCAAGATGGAAATATCTTCCTCCTGGACACCCAAAGAACAGGTACGCTTAGATTATTTAGAAAGCAGAGCTGCAGAAAGCTGGCATGACTGAGGAATTTTGGGGAAATGTAGTCCCCACACACCAAAGGGGGCCACGTAGTTAATGATAGCGTGCTTCCTGTAGCTCAGGAAGAGTGCTAAAAAGAGTATTGTTATGGCTGACCAACAATACTTTAGATTCACATGCTAGGTTTGAACTCTTCCTTTATGTCAGAAGGCCCAGTTAAAATAATAGAAGTGTTGGTTGGATTGGCCTATAAAGATGTTGTAGTTACTCAGATCAGCCTCTGGCACAATTGCAGTCAGCCTATCGTCTCATGTGAATGCAAGGAGCCTGCCCTTGAATTACCTGAAAGGAATCCTAAAAAGAACCTACCTTTTAAAAAATTGCTTTTAGCTGTTATAATTAGGCAAAGAAAGTATGTCAATCAAGCCCAAAATATCAGGGCAACTCTCTTTTCCTATTCACTGAAGAAAATGGAACATAAGCGCTCTATCAATTGCTCTGAACCATGGCAGCATAACTCTCATCTATCTGCAAGCTTTTCCTTCATTTTCACTTTGCAGACTGAACGGAAGAGGGGGCAGTAAGCAGCCATTTTTTCCATTCGGTTTGTTCCATTATGTGGACCTTTCTTATTTTATATAGAAAATTAGTATTTTCAGGGCCCAGTTAATTATGGGCATTTGCACCTAGTGGAGAAAATGCCATGTAATTTTGACACTGCTCTAAAGATTTTCTGTGAAAGAAACTTCCCAGTTGCCAGAATTCCCAGCCTGTACAGACTGAGAGGCTGTTGCAGAACAAAGCAAGGCAGGTTGGGATGTATGTTTGTAATTAAGCACCTAACCAAAACATATTGAAGTCTTAAGACTAAATGCTTGGTATTTTTTTTCTTCTTCTTCTTCTTCTTCCTCCTCCTCCTCCTCCTCCTCCTCCTCTTAGTCTTTATAATACAGTTGTGTCGTCTTGTGGGCCCTGCATGGGGCTGAGCCGGTCTTCCCCTCCTCAGTCCCACCTTAAGGAACTATGCAGGCAGGAGAAGAAAGAAAAGAAGCTTGGACTGGTGACTCTGCTGGCAAAACAAGGCATTTCTGCACAGAGCAAAGGAGTGGCGCTTGCATCCCTGCCCCGTGCTATTAGGTACCCAACAGTCTCTTCTTGCTTTTCTCCTTCCTTGGTTTCACTGTGGCACTACCGCTCGGATAGCTTTGCTGATTGGACTTCAGGACTGCGTCTGCTGCACCACAAGAAGCCTGAAAAGAGCCCGAATAGCATCTTCAGCTTGAATCTGGTAGAGAAACTGCAGCAACTGGGGCTCAATAAGGTGTTGGCTAGAGGGGAAGCATCATACCTAACCTTACATCAGCAGGAACTTCACCAGGGAAAGAAATGTAGTTCTGGATTTGGAAACCAGCAAGATCCAGTGGGGCCTCAATAAAAATGAAGGGGGTGTTTGGGTGTCCTACTGCCTGGTTTAGGAAAGCTGCACGAGTCTCGGTTGTACAGCTAGAACACTGGGTGTACTGGGTTGAGGAGCACTTAAGTTCTGCTTTTAGAGCATTGTTTTCTTCACTACTTGTGAATCACTGTTGTTGGCATGTCTATTACAGGGGTACATTGCATCTTCATTTTTCAATTTCTTTTTCCCTCTTTCTCTCCTCCCCATTGCCGATGGAACACACTGATTCTCACACGGGTATCTGGTCGTATCCCCGATCCCAAGCTCATTTCTTCTGCCTTCCATTGTCAATCTTATTCTACTAGAATTTCACAAGTCACAGAGCCTCCTGGGTTAGGAGGCATGGGGCAAAAGGAGGGGGAAAACCCTTGAACTTCCCAGCTAGAAATGGTCACGGACAGACTGAGCCTTGGAAGAAGCGGCTGGAGTAGATAATTTTCTGGAATGAGAAGCACAGATTAGCAGCAGCTTTTCTATATCATCTTAGCTCCTTGCTTCCACCTGTCTCTCCCCTCTATATTTTTCAAAATTCTGCAGAGATGGTAAGCTAAGTAGAAATTTTGGTGGGGAGTTTTCTTTTATTGGGAGGAGTTGATTGAGAACATTCCTTCATTCTCTTTTACTATCAGTGTTGGTATCCTTGACTTTTGTTAACTGTGACATGGTGTCTGGGTCTTCATCTTCAGGAAGCCTGTGGAGATTTTCCTACTTAGGGACATAATCACAGTTTGTTATACAAAAAAACATTGAAGAAAGTTCATCAAGCTTTGGTTGTGGTTGTATTATATTTCTGAACCAAGTGGCAGTTGCTTTATGTTTAGTGTATGAGAATTTTGCTTGGGAATGTAGAATTTCTTGCTTAATTTTCTTCCAGCACTTTATTTCTGCTTCCAAACTACTATACAAGCTGGATTCGTGTTTATGTTTCACCCAGGGTAAAACAGAAATAGTTCATGTTCCTTCCAATTCCTTCTGAATGACTGACTATTCTCGTTCTTTTCAGAGTTAAGCCAAGTTTGCCACGGCTTCCATATGTGTTGTGTTTTTTTCTTCTTCTCTTGAAAAGAATGCCTGCATTTTTCTATTTGTGAATGTTAGGTTAAAAAGCCAATCTCATCCTTCTTGGACCTGTCTAGTTCTGTACTGCTTGCATGCTTGTATGTGTGCTTCACAAAATACCATTTGCACTCCTGCTCCAAAGGCCAGTTTGCACTCTTCCATATGTATTTCTTCTCCTGTGACTTGGAAAAATTAAATGATGATGCTGTTTCCCTGACCAGTCTTCGGTGTTTTTGCCTACATACACACATTCAAACATGTACACATTTCACCTGTTGGGAAAGCTGAGCTAGAGCATTTTCTTCACGCATTCATATGGCTTAACTGATTTAACGGCAATGCCATTTAGACTTTGCACCATTCTTAGGGCAGTTTAGAATGTTAGCATATTCTAAAAAATCTGGCTTTTCATTTTACCAACTTTGGCAGGGTGGAAGGATCTTGATATCAGGATTGACCTACACAGTGGGCAGAGTTGGTCTGCAATGGTGCATTCTAACCACTACACCACATGAATCATTTAATTTAATATAGTGCTGAACCACCCATTGTTATTTATAAATCATCCTTTATTATACTTCAATGTTATTCCTGAATCATGCTCACAAATTATGGTTAAATGAATTATTGCACAACATGACCAGTAATTTGATGTGTCCTACTTTGGTACAAGTGCCTTTCAAATTTGCAGGTAGAAAGAGTGATTGTAGTAGATAGATAAGAAGCTAAGTTCAGAGAGACATGTCAATCACAGCCTCATGTCCTGGTCATTTTTCAGGATTTGTGCATTCAGATGAATGTCAGAAAGGCCTGTGATGGAGAAAGGTAGGTGGATAATGTAGAAATAAAATGTGTGACTTCTTCCGTATACATTTTTTGATTCTGATCAAGATGATTCTGATATTTTAGTCCAACCTGCCTAGAAAATGCCACATCAGGAGCGGTTGGTTAGACAATAAGGGTTATGTAGTTGTATTATCTCTCCACCTGCAGAATAGACGAGAGGGAAGAGATTGAGTAGATGCAATTGCTTGATCTAGCCGGGGGGGGGGGGGGGGGGGGGGGCTATAAAGATTCACTGTTGCAAAGCAAGATCCTTTGCTCCAACCTTTCTAGATTTAACTCTCTTGGAATTGTGTACTCCATAATAAGACTAACAGCTCTCCCTTTGATTATTCTCTGTGTGAGGGATCCCAGTTAGCCATAGGTGACTCAAAGTGCAGCATATTTGTCCACACAGAGAATATTTTCCTTTAAAAATCCAGCAGACTTTCCAATGGGAAGAAAGTTCTCATGTGCAATCTGCTCACCCCCATGTGTGGCAAAGTATTCTTTAAATCATGAAACCCCATCTAAGATTAATCATCATTCTGTGAGGACAGTTGAATTGGAGCTAGAAGTTGAGTTGTGCTATTGATGGGTTGAGATAATTTCATTATAATTTACCCTTTCTCCAAAAGTTCCTCCAAGAAAAAGTTTAGTCTGCTGGAATGAGAGAGAATCCCTTGCTAAGAAGCATCGTATGATACTTCCTCGAGGGATCTCTATCAGCCACTTTCCAAGGATGCTGAACTTGGGGCTGATTTCCCCGAAGCTTTTCATTGCTTGAAAGGGGGGTGTTACATGTTGTAGAGGCATTTACAGCTGATTTCAGGAAAGAAGTGAGTAGTCATTAAGGGAAGATTACACACTCCTGAGACAGAGGAAGATGGCTTGAGGAAAGAAAACCTTAAAATTAATTTCAAAAGCCCAATGTGGTCTAGTGGTTGAGACACCAATTTATCTGCCAGGAGACTGGAGTTCTAGTCATACCTAAAAGCCATTTGGATGTCTTTGGAACAGATTCTAACTCTCAGACCAATCCACCTCATAAGTATATGGTTGTGGAGAAAATAGGATAGGAAGAGAAATACCAGCCATGTTCACTGCATTGAGGTTTTTTTTTTTCATAACCAATAATTAAAAACAGGATAAAAATCAAGTAAAATAACCCTACTTTGATTTTTTTTGATACAGGAGCACATCAAAAGAAACTTGGAATGTTTGTCCCTTATGACAATAAAGAATATTTTTCTTTATTGAATCCCTGCTGTGCCTGCTTCTTAATCTCACTTAACTTGATAACATTTTTCTCTAAGCTTGATTTAAAAAGAAAATATACCACAAAAGCTTAGGAGTCATCAGTAACTGCATCAATACTCCAACCTTAATTCCAGCCAGATTTGGTGATTCCATTCAGACAGATACTGCTTACCTGCCCCGTATCATCTTAAAAAACAATAACCCTGTTCCCTGTCACACCTGCCTGGCCCTTTTCCCAATGTTAAGTCCAGTATAAAAACTAGCACATTTCAGCTTGAGCACATCTATACAATGAATTATACACCTATTAGACCAGCATACCCTCCTTTCTAAAATATATCAGAAATGTATCAATCCAGCTTTACATAGCCCTGTCTTTTGATTCAGGTGGAGAAAAGAAAACTCTAAATGCTCATTTGTCCTCTGAAATACTGGTCCAGAAGCTATCATTTTCAATTGTAGTACTGTATTATTATGCAAAATGGAAAGAGAAAAGAAAAACTAAGGAAGAGAAACCAAATTGGTAGACAGAAGCTCAGAGAAATTAAGAGATCCAGAACAAGAAGAGGTTCAATCTTGCACTAGGAAGACATGGATATCAGAATGGCTGGTATCAACTGTAACCTGATTGGAATTAATGCAAGTACCAGAACTTACAATGGGTGATAGTGTGAGATTTAACTCTATCTCTCTGCTGTCCGGTAGCGTCATATGTAGTCCACGGGCCGCGGTTAGCCACCTACCTAGTCATGATTTTCCTCTCTCTTCGAGGGAGCGAGAAGACGACTGCTATAGCTAGGCGCGCAGGGCGATAGTATAGCGGCCCTTGGGCTAATGGACTAGTGTGCCGCGAAGGTAATAGACTTAAACTAAAACGTGGCCTGGAAAAGATACATTTTAAAAAAAGGTCATATGAGTTGATGTTGCAAAAATCTGTGTCTACAATTTTTACAACATTGTATTTCTGTCTTACACTACTAAACTAGTTGTATAAGGAAAAAGTGGAAAATGTGAGATAGCAGCGTCTCTTTCCTTATACAAGAATAACTATCTATCATATTAATAAAAAACAGCGAGCATTATCAATTCATGACCAGTGTGCCAAGCCGCACTTAACATAAAATCGCTCAGAAGCAGAGGGTATTGTTAGAAGGTAGATTGGAGTATTAAATTCTCTGGAGAAGCTAGCCCCTAGGATTGTCATAGTGTCAGATGATCCATGTTCACACAGATACTTTTAGCCACTGGTAATTCAATGACAGGACATTTTTTCGCAAAACATATAGTCCTGCCACTTATTCACAGCTTCAAGATAATATACAATAGTACGTTCAACGCATTCTTGATGAGCTACCCTTCAATCCTCAAGAGCTGCTGAGTCAGTCCAACTCTGACCTACAACACGTGCCATCTCTGTTGCCTGAATGATGGGCCTTTCCGCAGAAACGTTGACGTTTATAGTAAGCATGCCACATAGTACTCCTTAGTGGCCAATATTTGCACAGCATGCCAAACTTAGTGTTCAATTTGTTAAATGTGAGCCAACTGATACAAACACACCTTGTTTGTTTAGCTCATATCAGTGTTTTTCAAACCTGACAACTTTTAAGATTTGTGGACTTCAGTTTCCAGTATTCTCCCAGCCAGCATCCTGGGAGCTGAAGTCCACACATCTTAAAAGTTGCCAAGTTTGAAAAACATTTATATCTTAATACAGTGGTCCCCAATCTTTCCAGCTCTTTGGACTGATTGTGGTAGTGGTGGTGGTGGGAGAGGGGATGGTTTCATCATGTGCATGCCCATTGGGGGCTGGGGGTTGGGGACTCCTGGCTTAATGCATTACAGGAGTATCTGCCAGACTACTGCAGTCCCTAGGAATTGTAGTTTGCTGGCAGCTGGTGCAGATAGCAGCCAATCGGACAGTGAGGAGGAAAGGGGACTAGTCAGGGAGTCTGGAGAGGACTTGGATAAAGGTCCTGTCTGATGCAGGGATGGGGCCAGGACCATCTGGGAGTGAGGTGCTGCTTTCAGAGCCTTCAGAGTCTGGCAGCAGCGAAGCAGAGGACCCAGGGGAGCCTGTTCCCAGTGCACCTGTGTGTAAAGCTGATAGAAGGCGAGAGCAACTGAAACAGAAGAGGTTACTCAGGAGTAAGGCTGGGAAGTGATTGCTCCTCCCATAAGAGATAGAAGTTAGACCTCAATGACAAAATATTTGCAGGAAGCAAAGTAGTTCAATAGATTCTGAGTCCTTGAAGTTCTGTGTACTCTGGGTTTTTTTTCTGGTACTTTGGTTGGTTTCTGTTATAATTAATTGGATACTTTTGTTTTTGGCAGTATTCCAAAGCATTGAAAGGCATGTGCTTATCTTGGGGAACTGTTTAAGATTAATTCTGGCTGGGAATGAAAGTAATTCCCAGCATTGCGATAAAATAGGTTTTACTTTTAAAACAAGTTTGTGTTTCATTGTGTTTGACAAAGCTTGGGTCAGAAGAGAAATAACAATAGCACACAAACCACTTTCACTCTCAGACAAGAATTAGCAATGATCAAAGATAGAACATGGAAAGAAAAAAGCACCATCTTAATATACAAAATTAACTGCAAAAATTGTAATCTGTTCTACGTGGGATAAACAGGACAATTAAAAGCCAGAATTCACGAGCACCACCTGACAGTCAAGCAACATGACCCAAAATCCTAGATCCAACCCTACTGACAGCAAATAACAATTCCTTTTCAACTGGAACAAAATTGAAGTCGGCCACACCAAAACCATCAAATACACAAATCCATTGAAGCCTGGCACTGTACCAATGGATCCATCAACAAACATATTGACTTTGAACCAGCATATTAACCAATAAGGAAACAGATCACCTGAGCCACTAATCAATGACCAAATTTACAACTTCCTCATATCAGTGATTGATATCATGGATACTTTCTGGATGCCTTCCACCTCACCTGTGAATTTCATGCCTCAGAACAATCAGTCACACAAACAACTGAGCACATAAACAACTCATCACATCAACAACTGACCACAACACCAAACAGAGTGTGTGTTTCTTCTCTATATAAGCAGAGAAGAAAATAAATGAGACATTTTATCCAAAACCCCGCTGAAGATATTATCTAGTGTGGGAGCTAAACAAAACCTTGGGGAACAGACTACTGCCAACACCTAAACCCAAGCTATAAATATTCTCAACAATTTCTAATAGAATTTGTGTATGTGTGTATATGTTTAAAGCAGAGATCCCTACTCCTTCTGGAAAGTGAGCTGCACAAGGGGTAGGCAAGCGCATGCAGCATCATTTGCACAAATGACACACATATGCAAAACCATCCCTTCCTCCCTCCCATCCACCAAGACAGAAAGGTTGGGGACAGCTGGTTTACTGCTGGTTCTGAATGGGGTCTTCCTGATCCAATGTTGTCCCTAAAAACCTGAACAGCCTCTGTGACAAGAAATAAACATTCTTCATCAATTTTGGCTGATAAACTAGTTCAGATTTTTCCTGCAGGTGGCAACTCATCTACTCTTCATGGTTGTGGTTATGTTCCATGGTGTATTATTTTCAAGGGTCTTGAAATTTCAGTTGGCCAAAATAATGTCACAAGATTTTTTTAAGAGACTGAGCAATTTGTCATACTCCTCCAGTGATATATTAGCTGCACAGAATGTTTGTGGACTCCATTGCTCTTTGGAATTTGGACCAACATTTTAGAAATATCACATCTCAATTTGCACCCTAAAAGCCTTCCCAGAGGTTGTTTTCAGGTGCTCCTGACAAATGAAGTAAAGAAAATAGAATGTTTTCACCAAAAAAGGGAAATAGTCTTATAAAGTTAATTTTGTTATTTTGCCATCAAGTAATATTGCTTTATTACCCAGCCTTTTTAATATCTACTATGTTTTCATTTTGTACTATAAATGTGAATTCTTAGTCACACACTGAGTCTTATTTCACTCCCTGTTACTTTTTTATGTTACAGTTCATAATCATATTTATAGTTCAAAATATACACAGATACTGTATTGTGTATTTGGAAACCTGAAAATATTGAACATTTTACAGAGATGCAATAAATAAATGCGTACATGGGAAGATAATCTTGGCTCCATATAAACATCATGTGAAGGTCCTACACATTGGTAAAGCATCTTTCTGGCACCAGGAAACTATATATTTTATCAATCATATGGCAGTCACGATGGCTATGAATAGTAAGAAACTTAGTCTAACATAAATGCAGTTGTTCCAGATGGGATAATAACTATTCTGAAATGTTTTAAAGCATTAGCATAAGGATATCAATAAAAAGTTACATGTCAGATAATATATTTAATAATATTCAATATAAACCACAAAAGAAATTTTTACAGTGGCTTAGGTGATATACAGCTTTATTCCAGCTATACATCAATATAGAATGATAGGTTTTCTTCACCTCCCTCTTCTCTTGAACTTCTGTAGATATAAAAAGAATTTAAAAAATGACATTACAATGTGCTAATTAAACTGCAGGTAAATATTTTTCCAGGCAGTCAGTTCAGCTTTAGTCAAGTATTATCACTGAGATAGATCCAGTGTCCTTATTCTCAGATGGTTCTAAAATAATTGTCTATATAATACTGTATATCTATATATATCTGTATATATTATTTATACTGAGGTGCCATTATTTTTTTGAAAAGAGAATTTTGGCATTTCATAGCTATTGAATTTCTGCCATGCAGAGTAGCTAATACACAGAAAAGAGCAGAAGAGAGTAACTGCACATAGCAAAGATCAAAGGTGTCCTAAGACAGGCCTGTCACAATTCATTGCTTTTCCAATTGTTCAAGCAGATAAAAGTAGGAAGATAATGGAAAAATAAAAAAGGTAAAGTTTTCCCCTGTCCAGCCATGTCTCACTCCTTTGTCTGCTCATTTCAGTTTCTTAACGGGAGCCAGTTGTCCGAAGATACTTCCTGTCATGTGGGCAGCATGATTATACACCAGAGGTGTCAAACTGGCGGCCTGTGGGCCAGATGCATCACATCCAGATCATGCCCACCCCAGTTCTGCAAATGGGAAAACATGAAACATCATGTGATTATGTGACAAGTTTGGCACCTGTGTTATACAACAAAGACACACGGACCACTGTTACCTTTCCACTGGAGTGGTACCTATTTATCTATTTGCGTTCACATGCTTTTGAACTGCTTGGTGGGCAGAAACTGGAGCACTAGGGGAGCTCATCATAATCAGATGGTGCTTGGGTTTCGAACCCAGGCTGTTAGATTTCCAGCTGACAAGCTTAATGTCTTTTAACTACTGAGCCATCACGGTCCTTCGATAGAAAATTACCATCTCTTTTTTCGATTTGATGTACCAACCAGCCAATGATACTGCCAAAAAGAGCTTGAAAAAAATATTGAGGGATTATGAATAACTAGGCAGGATGGCAAGAGTTTAAATGATGCAAGTGATGCTTTCATCCATATTTCCAAAATAAAATAGAATGGACATGTTGCTGCTTAGAACCAGAGCATCAACAACGTTGCCAGTATTTGCTTTCCTAGTAGGTTTTCTGACTGATGTCCATTTTGCTAAGAGCTTTATTGATACAACACACTGCCTCATGAGGAAGTGAACTCATTTACTGAATTAGCCCAATTTTCCACATTGGCACAACACATGGAACCATCAAATAGCCAAGCATGATTTCGCCTAGCATTTCATGTGAACTCAGCCTAAATATAGTTGCTAAGAGGACAATTCAGGTCCTGAGAATGTTAACTGTTCTAGAAATTTTTAATACAGAACAAAGGATGAAAAACAATTTCAACAGCACTTTGGTAGCCAGCAACTCTTAAGAGAAGAGGCCTCAGTAACCACCCATGTAATCTCACGACAGCATCACTTTCTACCTGTGGTAGGGAGAGGCAAAGAGAGAAATGAAGCTCTAAGGTGAGCAGGAAAGCAGAGGCTTCGGGGCTGAGGAAAAATCTGCTCAAGCTTCTCTTTCTTGACCTGCTTGAATGAAAGTAATCACTTACAATATTAATAAATGTTGTAATCCCCCTGGGGTCACTTATGTGTGAGTTGGGCGACTATATACATTTGTTTAATGAATTAAAAAATGAAATGCATGACTACTTCTCTACCCCAGCAAACAAACAAATTTTATGTGCTAAATAAAATTAGTTCTACAGGTAGGAGGAGTAAAATGGATCCAATTAAAAACAGCTCTGTTTATTCTTGGTAAACCAGTGTTTGGAAGGATTCTTACTATGGCATCGAAATGTAAGCTTGCTTAGGAATAAAACACAATATAATCTCTGGGGTATATCTGTGAATTGGTTATATAGACTCAGAATATTTTTGTATCACAATCCCAGAATTATAACAGGCAGAATACAATATCTTGTCTACTGAGATATTTTTAGCAGTCCTTTGAGTTTCTGTTTGTTTTCCACTTTTTATTTTTTCTCAACAGTCTTGACATCTTTTTCTCCAGTTTACCAACTTAACCTCATCTCACGGCTTGCAGTACATTCCGTCTTGAGTAGTACAGCTAATTATGTTGCAAGATAAACATTTTTTTTTGCCAGAAAAAGAAGATTGACTTTCAAAATCTGCATTTCCAGACGCTTTATATATTATATAAAATATTATATATTTTAGCATACATTGGAAAATATGACCTCCCCAACCTGAATATATTAAGAAAACCTGGAAAGTCAGGCATAAATATGCAAATTCTCATATTCCCTCTCTGAACTGCCATGTTGCAAGCTAGGTATTTCGGAAAGGACTTATATTTTCTCTGAGGAGATCTAGATCTGACAAACATAGGAAAACCACCTAAAATCATTGAAGCATAAAGCTAAGTTTTTCATCCCTGACTGAGATTTTACAGCATCCTTCCCCTGTCACGCCCACCAAGCCATGCCCACAGAACTGGTAGTAAAAAAAATTGAATCCCACCACTGCCCTATATGCATTCAATTATAGTTCTCATCATTCTGATCCTTAACCAAGGATCATAAGAGTTAAGGTTTGACTTCAAGAAAACAGAAATATTGTTTTAGTTCCTTAATATCTGGCATGATTTTTTTTAAAAAATCCATTTTATGTTGTCAACAATGTTCACTGCTCTTTCTGAAATAGCAGAAATAATATGAGGGTTTTCTAGTTTTTATTTTTTCTACTAGAACTTTGTTCAACTGTTGAACAATGAAGTAAGCAAGTTATGATGTATTTTACACATTAGGTATCCAGTAAATGTGAATCTGCAGATGCATTCTGAACCACTTTAAAAATTCTTGAAGAGAAATAATCCTGACTTGCACACTGAGGCTACTTACACTTTCTTTGAAGTTTCTTTGGTTCCTCTTCTTCTGCTCCTGAGGTACTAGTAAAAAAATTAAAATTAAGTATTGCTCTAGCAGAAGTTTGAATATTTTATCATTACCTACCCAGCTTGGCTTAGTCATTTACTTATTAGATTTAATTGCCACCGATCTTGTTTCAAGACAACCCTAGGTGATTTGTAGCATTAAAAGTATTAAAACCATAAAATATTATTTCTAAGATGATAAAAATGAAGTTACAATCAAAGATAAAATTAACAAAAGATAACTAAAAAGATAAAACAGGGAGGGAGGAAGCAGAATGTCCACTAGGTGGGAAGTGGCATTGCCTCTTAATTAATCAACCACCTCCACATCATGCTCCCCCATTTGGGCCCCAAACCATCTGGCAGAGCCAGGCCTTCAGGCCCTGATTGAAAGTCAGATGGGTGGGATCTCACCTCAGGAGGTAAGATATTCCAAATGGCAGGAGCTACAGCAGTCCTCCTGGATCTCACCAACCAAAATTCCTTGACTGATGGGCCCTGCAGCATGTCTCCCCTACTGGCATGAATGGCATGGACCAGTTCCATTGGGCTGGGATGGTTCCTCAGGTAACTTGGACCTATGCCATACAAGCTTTTAAGAATAATAACCAGCACTTTAAATTGCATTCAGAAGCAACCAGTCCAGCTTGCAGAGCAGTGGTGTAACAAGAACGATGCTAGCCCCCCCCCCCAAGAACAGCCATAGCAACTTTGCGCTAGTTGACGCTTTTATGTAAGATTGCTTCTCGTATGTGTTCTGCATGCACTGGACATATCATGTTAGCCCTTTGCTTTGCTTTCTTTGTCCCTCCAACTGCAGTCATGAGGATTTTATGAATGCAACATGAGCAAGAAGGTATCCTTTCATCTCACATCTGGTTTCTTCTGTTGGGGTTGGAGGAAAGTCAATCTCATATCTAGTCCTTATCCAAGTCCCAGTGAACTGGAATACACTTTCTAGATAAATCAATTTGTGGCAGGCCAGCCTCAAAAGCTAAATTGTGCAAAGCACTTCTCCATTCTTATTATGCCAGGAAGCAAATAAATTTTGTATCATTAAATCAATTCAATTCAATTCCAGCTAGAGAGAGTGGGAGACTTTATCATAATATTCTTTCATAGGCGCAAAATAAATTAAGCCTCTCCGGGAGAGAAGCATTCTCTGCTGCGCAAATTTGGGCAGCAAATTATTTTGAGTACTTTCCTGCACTCAGCTAGAAACTCTCATTTGGATTTGGGGGAGGGCAGTCTGACTTTCAACCAGCTTAGCAAGGTGCTAGAACTTGGAGGCATCCTCTGATTGACTTTCTGCCTACCCAGACCTGAAGTTTTAATCAAAAAACAAAGGTGTGATTGTGAGGGATTAATGTAAAGATTTTTCACAGTAAAAAAAAAGAATCAATGACTGGTGCAGAGAACAATTTCTTTTTTTCTGTTTCTCAATAAGAAACTGTTACTTTTTCCCATCTTCTGTTTGTAAAATGTTATATGACTTCCAACATGAACCTAATAAGGTCTTATGGATCAAATCAAGCCCACCAGGTCTCCTATCAGAACTGGAGATGGAATGAATCCAAGCTCAATACATCCATTTAATTACCCCTACTTGTCCCCCTCACCAATAATTGTACAAAAATCAGTTCCATTTTTTCTTGTGATGTTATTATATCTGCTGTGGCTCTTTGAGGTTGAACATATTATATTACATCCTGGCTACAGCAATGTGACAGTCTTGAGTTACAGAGTTTAAGAAAATATTAGCTCTTCACTGAAGCAATGTATTGAAAGTTTGGAAAAAATTATCTTTTCATTACTGGACTTTGAGATATAATAAGTTAGAATATTGATATAAGAATCTCTAGACAAATATTATAGCTTACCGTAATCAAAACAATTATTGCAATCATAACCATCATCACCACTGCCACTGAAATACCCGACAGCAACTTTTGATAATACCCAGATTGTGGAATTCCCTGCCTTCCTATCTACAAGGTTAAACAAAGAGAAAGAAAATGGAAGACAGGTATTCATGTAGTTCAACATCTTCTCCATCCTGACTAGTGATATAGAAAGCAATCTGTACTTATTAATATGTATCAGGCTGCCGTATAACAGCTTGGTTCTCAGATAATGCTATTGGTGTAATTTGAATATCTTCGCACATATCACCTCACTGTTCAATTTTAGCAGCAACTATAATCTAAACAATAACTTAACATTTATTTACTAATCCATAACATGTTTTAATCATGGTTTATCTTGAACATAGAATGCTGGTTTATTAGTGGTTTATACTTTGCCATACCCAAGGCCCTTCCTTGTCAATTCATGGTAAACTTAAGACAAGACAAAGGCAAGTTTCAGAACTCTTGATCTCCCTCCACAGTGATTTGTAATTTTTCCTGGCAACTTTTTCGTCATCATACTGGACAGATGGAAGAATCTGGAGTCTGTATACAAAATCGTCTATTAGCCCCACAAAACATCAATTTCATTAAAAAATGTAATTATACCGGGGAGGGACCCCATAGGCAGAATCTTATAAAAGCATGCTCATAATAAACCCACTTCGGAATTATAACATTATAATGAACATGCATTTTATAAAAGATAAGTTTACAAAACATTAACCAAACTCTTCATAAATCACTGACAAAATGTGGTCCTATAAATATAGATGGGGAAAGTATTATTGCTGCTAGGACATGGGGGATACCATATGTGTAAGAGTAAAAATATTTTTTAAAAGTAGCTAGGAAATAGATAAAACAAGTGATGATTACTTTCCTTACGTGAAGTACTGTGTATAGCTTATTGGGAAAATCATGATTAAAGCAAATCTTATTTAATATAGATATTATGTTTATCATTATCCAAGTTTTCTTTATTATTTAAAATTTTTTTTGCAAAATTTAGCATTAAAAATATTTAGATACTAGCTCGATACCCTGCTTCACTAGTTTCACCACTAGTTTCACCACAAAACTATGTGGCCAGGCTTAGTTTTGGGAGAGGAAAATAAAGGGGAAAAAATTCTGCCTCTGCCTGTCAGAATCCAGGTATCCTGTCAATGTGTGGGAGAGTTGAGGGCTGTTTGGAAACTGAAACAGCATTGGCTGTGTGAGCAAGAAGGAGACAGCAAGGAGCCTGGGCATGTCTTAGCTCAACTGTTCTGTACTAAAGCTGCTTGGTGCTGGGAAACTAAAACTGAAACTAAAATTCCTCTCCTCTGCTTGTGTTTTGCATTTGGAACATATTTCTTTTCAGGTGGGGAGAGGGAACAGAACTCCTTAGCATCAGAGCATGTGAATAATACATGAAATTCTAATACTCTGAAGCTCATTTCAAAAAATCATTCTTAGTGAGCACAAAGAAGCCAAGAGGAACAAACATGCCAGATTTCAAGTTTGTAGGCTTTATAGTTCTGGAAATTTTGTGATGATGCACGAGTGGTATTTCGCTTTTATATATATAGATTTCTGACAATATTCATTCTGTTCCTTTGAAATAGCATGTAAAATTTCAAAAGCAGTTGATAAATCAGGACAGAGACAATGATATATCATTATCATCACTGTTATCTTAGCAAAGGGAACATTTGGCTATGCCATTGTTCAGTGTATCCATTTTATTTAATGACCAGTTATCATCTTTATGAAAGAAATATTGCAAACACTTACAGTTCTTCTAATACATATACGAGGGCTATCCACAAAATAGATTACATTTTCGTCTGTAGCAAGAAACGGCGGAGCTAGCACGGCCATCTTTGGTCTGTGCGTGCGCTGCTTAGTCTGCATCTAGTCGTGCTAGTGGGAGGTTCGTATCATTGCCCGTTATTTCACAGCAAACATTTGAATGTGTGCTGCAATTGAAAATCCTGCGAGTTGTGAGGTGCGATCAGTGATAAGGTTTGTTGACCAAAAAACCATAAACCAATTGAATTTTTGTCAACTGTGTGAAGTGTACGGGACAATCATCATGAAGGTGGAGTGCGCCATGGTGCATTAAGTTTAAAAATGGATGAACTAACGTTCATGATGAACAGCGGACGTGGACGTCTGAGCATTGTGACTGATGAACTGGTTGCAAAGTAGATGACAAGATTCATGAAAACTTGCTGTTTCACAGTAACGGGACTGTTCGCTAGTTTCCCCAAAATTTCATCCAGTTGTTGCATGAAATTGTTACACAAAAGCTAGCAACCGACGAAATTTTTGTGCAAGATGGGTGCAAAAATCCTGACAGAAAATCACAAGAAGCTCAGCGTGAATGGCTGCATCATTGACATTTCTGTATCTTATAAAAGTATTGAGATTCATTCTTTGATTGAATTATAACTGGAGACGAGATTTGTGGTGTCAAACAAGTGGTGAACAGCGAGACCAATTGCAGTCTATGGAGTGGGGGCACCACAAATTTTGCTTCCCAGAAAAAACCAAGAAAATTATTTTGGGCCCAAATGTTCTCTGCAAGGAAGATGTTTATGACGGACTTGTTTGTTTGAGATAGCAAGGTGTGTTTCTTCTATTTATTTTTCTAGAACATGGTAAGCAGTAAAGCTGCGTGTGAAGTTGTGGAAGAATTCCAGAAATAAGAGAGAAAGTAAGTCGAGAACAGAGCGTACGGAGAAGGTTGAAGCGTTGCGAAGGCGAAGTTTGTTGTGGTGTGCATGAGCAAGTCGGCCACGCGGGGACAGACAGGCCGAGAATCGAGCTTGAGAAGTCCTGAATGCTTTCAAGTGGGAGATTTTTCCTCATCCACCCTACAGCCCCGATCTTGCACCAAGTGCACAACCACTTGTTTCCGAGGATGAAGACCTGGCTTGGAACACAGCGCTTTGACGATGTTGCGGAACTGCGGGCGGGCATGACTGACTGGCTCAAATCTCAGGTGGCTGAATTTTATGACAATGGAATTACAAAGTTTGTTCACCGCTATGATAAGTGTCTCAATTTGTTCAGTGAATATGTTGAATGGTAGTATTTAAGTGTCACTTTCAAGTGTATATAATAAAAATGTTTTCCTACACTTTGTTTTTTTTCTATCACAAAACGTAATCTATTTTGTGGATAGCCCTCGTAAAAGCTTCCTTCCCTAGAAAATAAGTACATTTGGATCCAGTTCCCTTTTAAAAGCAATAGCAGTTTTTACAAATCTAGTTTTCTTAAAACCATATCATATCCGAAATCTCTGATTTAATTCTGATAAATTCTGCTTTTTTTTCCTTTTCACTGTCACTTTAGTTTTCACTTCACTCTCCCAAGATGCTGATCACCATTTGTAAGAACTTTACTTATATATACCTGTCTCTTTCCTTGGAGTACAGACATGGGAATCAGGCAGAAAAGTGGTCTTTGCCCACACACATTACTTTAAACAACCTCACAAGGCTTTTATCCAAAAACAATAATTGCCTTTATAGAAATGCATGTGCAATTAATTTACATCAATTTGATCCCCTGGGGAAAAAAGACACATCTAGGCAATCAGAGATTGTTAAAAGTCATAATAGGGTACTTGTTGGGACAATTTATCTAGGTTTGCCTTTACCTCATCAGATTTCTCCATTTTTCTAGAGCTTGCCGTAATCATATCATTTACATTCTTAGTGGGCCAAAAATAGGAGTTCCATAGAACAGATGTCTCCTGGCTGGTTTTCACATTGAAGTCATTCATGACAAGATCTATTGTAGAGATTAATTTCGCACAAGCCATCTGGATGCTGGGATCTCTGCAGTTCCTGTCCACAATACAAATCAGGAGGGAAAAGAGTTTCCTGATAGACTCATTTGGGAAGACAGGTGCCAACTCTCGATTTAACTTAACTTCATAGAGTTCATCTTCAAGCAAATTGTCAACAACGTCTCTCAAAAGATGAAGCGAAGGGGGAACAGAGCTGTTTTGTTCATGATGCTTCCAATGTGTCTCATGAGACAATGTTATATCAAGCAAATGTTTGTTCAAAGTTTCTGAGTCCTCAGCACCATCCTTAACTACAATAGAAGTAGTCAAGGGAGGCAGTTTTGTTAGAAGATGCGAAATGGAGTGACTCTGTAAAGAATGAAGTCCTGCTAGAAGAAGCCTGTTAAGGGAAGCAGCCTTCTGAAGTTCTTGTTCCCTTGCTAGCTTCTCCCATTTTTCTGCCATGGTATACAAAGCAAGTTTTTCTTGTTCCCCTGCAAGTTTTCCAAAGGCTTTTGCAAATTCTACATTTTTTCTGAGAAACCTAAGAAATAACCCTTTTTCCCTTTGATTTTTTCCAAGCCAGTGATCTCTCTTTACTCTTTTCAGATGGTTCTTTAATCTTTTCCTATGGCTTTTATTGCTCAGGATGATGTTGCCATAATCTGAAATTTCTACAGGCAATTCCTTTTGGACCTCCAAGTCTTGGGTCTCCTCTTCACTTTCTACTAATTTTGCTTTCAGAGCCACCTGTAGCAAATTTGTTAACTTGTACAGCTTCTCCAGCTCACTTCTATCAGACCATTTGATATCCACATATTCATCAGGAGTGAGTTCACTTATTCCACTGACTGATTTTAAAACATCTGGTGTGTCTTTATGAAAATGGATACCTAAATGAGTATGTCCGTGGGTCACCAATAGAGATAGAGTGACATTATGATGTTCAGGTTTTTCAGGGATAATATTTAATATGTTGGTGTCATTTAATTTTCTGGTTTCCAATACTTTCTTCAGTTCATCTTGCATAGTTCCCCAAAGTTCCTCTTTTTCTGCTCAGAAAGAAGAAAAGGGAGAAGGAAAAAGGTAATCAGGATTTTTCTTTCACTGGTAGCAAATGCTATGGGTGGAACAAATAACTGAGTTTGTTAGATATAAGGCCAGTTTAGTCAATTAGCATTAGATGTGGCCTACAGTTCAATCTAGTGCCTATTTAACTCAGTGTTAGTTCCAAATATTCTTAAGAAGACATGTTTCAGATTACACAATGGATGTTAAATAATCGGTGCAGGAGAACATCCTGACGTTTGAATGATTAGATAAAACTATACTCCAAGGGAAGATGCTAAAAACTGGCTTGCTTGGCTAATACAAGAGTTTGTGGTGACAATCTGTTTGAAAACTAGAACCATATAGCTACTTATGGTACAGTTCTAACTGAGAAAGAAAGTAGAGTTTGCCACAGATAGTATGTGGTCATTATATGGATCAGGTTTGATCCATGGACTGAACCAGTCTTTCTCAACTTGGTGCTTTCCATACAAGATTGAAAGCACAGAGCATAGATATCCCAGCTAAAGGATATCTAGAAAGTATCAGGTTGGGCAGTGCTTGACCACTTAACATAATCTTTGGATTACAATTAAAAAATTAAATCCTACAAATCATAAATGTTTCCACTATGGTATTTTCTTCTAACTCAAGGAAAAATAATCTGAGAATGAGAGCTATCTCAGTTATCACAAGTCACAAGATGGAGAAGGAAGATCACTCCTGAATTTCTGGGTTGTTCTTTAGTTCCCTCATAGTTAATGACACCCCCTCATCTATTTTGCTTAGACTGAGCAATTAAGAGTCCTGGACTGGGTGAACAATGGTTCCAAGAAGGCAAGTTCTCAAAAAGATAATGCAAGATCTTTTCAATAGAAATGGAAGGATCCCATGTAGCTATTGGGAGAAGGGACTCTGTTATCTAGGAGTTTATCATCTTTGGTCTTGGATGGACTTTATTTACTTATTTATTTATTTTGTCAAACAATTGTTAGATAACAGGCATAAGTATAAACATGGTTATAAATACATGAAATGGATACGAATAAGAAAAAAAGGAAGAAACAATAGGACAGGGATGGTAGGCACGTTTTGGTGTGCTTACGCACGTCCCCTACAGACCTCTTAGGAAAGGGGTGAGGTCAATAATGACTTGCACTACCCAAGGTAGATCTGCTCTTCAAGTAGGGGACAGTTTTGCCTAGGAAGGCCTTTGCTTCACTTTGCATTGTGGGCTAGTTTTACCCTTTCCTGGAATATATTCACATGTTTGGACTATTGCAATATTCTACATGAGATTATCCTTGAAAAGTATCTGGAAGCATCAGTTGGCAACAAAATATGGCCATGCAAGTAATCTTGGGTGTCCCTAAGAGCATGTAAAACCCCTACTGGGTGCCAATTTGTTTTCAGGTCCAATTCATGGTTTTCGTTATGACCTTTAATTCTATACATGACATAGGGTCAGATTACCTGCAAAAGTATCTTTGCCCTATTGTATCGATCTATCCCACTCAGTCAGGCAGAGAAGGTATGTTATGGATTTGATCAGATAAACAATTTTGATTGGTATGGTCCAGGAAGAGAACTTTCTATGCTGCTGCCTCTGTGGTTTGGAATGATCTCCCTGCAGAGGTGAGGTGGGTCCTCATTCTGCTGGCCTTTCAGAAAAAACTGAAGACCTGGTCTGCCATATTGCTTGGGGCTCAAGCTTGCTTGAAGATATTTCCCTCTATCTATTTCATTTTGACTTTACTATTTTGCCTCCTAATATTCATATGCGGTTTTTATGTTTTTAAATTTTACTGGTATACTGCCAAAGTTGCTCTCTGAGGGAGAGAGGCATTTCCAAATTTGATATAGTAAAATAAAAATAAAAAGTGAAATGAAATAAAACAAATATATCACTTCCACAAGAGTTAATATTTGGAAGCAGATACCAGAAATGATAAGAATGTAAGGGGAAAAAAACCTCTGTCTGGCGTAATCAATTTTATGGTTCCTGCCAATGTTTGGTTATGCATCCATTTAATACACAATCAGTAATTTGTAAATAAATCATTCACGTCTCATGTATTGTTCTATCCCTAAGTACCCCCCAAAAAAAAATTACTTAGAACTGTGAATGGATTGGAATCAGTGGTGGGATTCAAAATTTTTTGCTACCAATTCTGTGGGCGTGGCTTGGTAGGCGTGGCATTGCTCAGTGGGCGTGGCTTGGCTGGCGTCGCAGAGGAAGGATACTGTAAAATCTCTATTCCCTCCCCACCTCACTAACCTGATTTCCAGCTCCATTCTCCTGTGCAGGGTAACAAAAGAACACCCAGCCGATCAGCTGCGACTCAGGAGGCAGAGAATAGATGGGACAGGGACAGTCAGAGATGGTATTTGCCGGTTCTTCAAACTACTCAAAATTTCTGCTACTGGTTCTCCAGAATGGGTCAGAACCTGCTGAATACTGCCTCTGATTAGAATGGATACAAAGTATTTTGGAAAAGTGCTTTTAACCTACCATAGTCAAACACGTTTGAAATACATTGTGTGGCGCAATCCAACTTGATAGTATTAGACAAGGTTTCGATGGTATCCTGATTTTGGCAAAGGCAACAGGTCATTTTCCTAGGCAAAATGCTGTAGATGAAAAAGGACAAGGGCTTCACAAACTTTTATTATTACGTCTACAAGCTAAATTTCAATTTAACCCTTTTAATCAGGTGTCAGTTTAGAACAATCACAAGGAAAGCTCTCTCTGTCCATGTGGTTCAGAACTGGTATAGAAGTAAAGGTTCGGTCCCAATGGCCGACGGACGCAAAACATATGCATAAAGGACACAGCCGACGAGCAAAATTTCAGGGGTGTCTCCATCCGTTGTCATCTGCTCCAAAAAGTGGTGAAAATTTGCATAAATAGAACAGAAAAGAACGGACGTGAGTAGTATATAGCGGGGATGTTAAACGGATGTTCATAGGAAGCCTAGCGGATGGAAGCAGATGACACCTCCGAAGGGGTTCAGGGGGAGAATTGCAAAGCGGACGCATAGCGAATGAAGCAGATGCATCACGTATGCCTAAGGAAAGAAAGGGGATGCCGCGTGGATGTATATCGGATGCAAACCGTTCACTGCGCATCCTTTCTATTTCCATGCT
>BHFT01045124.1:0-28894 GCA_004320025.1 Laticauda laticaudata | reverse complement strand
TGATCGGCTGGGTCTTCTTTGGTTGCCCTGCACAGGAGAACGGAGCTAGAAAGCAGGTTAGTGGGGTGGGGAGGGAATGGGGATTTTGCACAATATCCATCCCCTGGAGTGGGGTGAAAATGGAGATTTTGCAGAAACCTTCCTCCAGGAGTGGGTAGGGAATGGAGATTTTGCACTCCCTGGAGTGGGGTGGAAATGGCGCCCACCAAGCCACACTCACCAAGCCACACCATGCCGACCAAGCCATGCCCACAGAACCAGTAGTAAAAAAAAATTGAATACCACCACTGGGAATAACCCTGAGTAATCTTGACTGATCTTGCCCCAAGGACAATACTTTGATGAAAAACCACAAGGAAATTCCAGTTCTGTAGCCTGCACTGAGAAATCATTTTAAAAAAATAAAAAGAAACTTTAAAGAAGGCAAGAGCAAATCACTTCCATATAATTGCTAATACCCTTCACCCAGATGTATTCATGAAGTTAGCAGGAGCTGAGATGAACCCGGAGAAGAATTTTAAATTCACCTGCTTCTTTGAGGCATAAGTAAACATTGATGACACTGGCTTTTAACTCCCCTGGATATGATGAGTTTGATTTATTCCTCATGATTCAAAAAAATAAAATAAAAAAGAAACTCAATTATGGAAGGAGAGGAAAAGATTAGAGATGTGTGTGAGGGATTAAGATCCTTCTTTGAAAACTTGCAAACTGAGATTAGGCTGGTGACTTGATGGTACTATCACACATTCTTTTCCCTTCACCACCTCAATTAAACAGAAAATTCAGCAAGAGAAGGAACTGAATGTATTAAAGTGGCGGGTAGCAGAGACTGTTCCAGTCTTGGCCAAGTACAAAGCTCAATTTCCTATTTAAAAATCTCCCTTCAAGTCTGTTTCTCAGAGATATGAATGTGTACATGGCATACTGTTTTGTTGTGGTGTGGTGTGTGTGTGTGTTTGCCAGAGAGACGAGCAGAGAGCGAGACAGAGACAGAGACAGATGAATCAGCGAGCAGACGCACGAGGATTGTGTAATATAACACAGTCTAACAACCATAAAACGACATACACATCAAGTAAAGGGTAGGCTAGTCCAACTCCACAATCAAGCAGGAGACCGTATACCATCCCAGATAAATCAACTGTCCAGTGCTCATCTTGGGAAAAACTTTAGCAGTGTTGGACGGAGGTGCCAACAAACTTCTGGCACAGGCCAAGTTGTGTCCACCTGGATAAAATTGTTCGCCTCACTTTGTCAGATTTTTTTTCACTTATTTTCTTCAGAGTTGAATTCTCCTTGTTCAGCTTCCATCCCATTGTTTTTGTTCGGCCCTTTGGGTACTTTGCACGCACATGCTTGACCCCGTCCCCTCCCCGTGTTTCCTCCTCTCGTGAGGTGGCAGCCCCTCAGATATTGGAACAGACTGCTATCGACCTATTATCCCCTGGTCCTTCTCTCAATTAAACTAAGCATATCCATTTTTGCACACTGTTACATAGGATGGGCGTGATGTTTTAGCCTCCAGATCGGCCTGATCATTCTCATGTGTCGCTCTTTTTCTCTGCCAGTCTTTCTGGAATCTCGAATGTCTTTTTTGTGTTGTGGTGACCAAAATTTGATTGTTGTGCTTGTGTGTGTGTGTATACGATACCGATACAGATAGATAGATAGATAGATAGATAGATAGATAGATAGATAGATAGATAGATATAGATATACATTCAAACATCCACACACACAACTATGCATACATACAAATACAAACACACACACACACACACACACACATATATTCTCCTCCTCTCCTTCTTTATGCATATTTCTGTTAATGGACATGCATGAATGTTTGTGTACACACACACGCACACACTATGTGTGCATTTGTGTGTGCATTCGTGTGTAGGGGGGGTTGGTGGTAATGATGGTGTTGTTGTTAGTTGCAAAGTTATGTCTGACCCATTGTGACCCCATGAACAATGTTCCTCCAGGCCTTCCTGTCCTCTACCATCTTCTGGAGTCCATTTAAGCTCAGGCTGACTGCTTCAGTGACTCCATCCAGCCACCCTCATTCTCTGCTATTCTCTTCNTCTTCTTCTTCTTCTTCTTCTTCTTCTTCTTCTTCTTCTTCTTCTTCTTCTTCTTCTTCTTCTTCTTCTTTTTTCTCTCTGTCTCTCTGTGCAAATATTTATCCATTCCCATTAATAGAAATATGTATAAAGGAAAGAGAGGAGGAGAATATTATTGGAGGGGGCAAGCAAATATTGATGCATCCACAGAAGAATGCAAGTTGCTGGAGGAGCCTAAGACAACCACCACAAGAGATTCTGTTTGCAAATGTGTAACTAATCCACCCAGGTTTTTATGTTTCCTGGACTGGAAATATAAAATAAAATCCCAGATTTGTTCTGCTATCTCCCAGAAATGGGATTCAAAGGAGAAAAACTTAACTGAACCTCTATTCCTCAGCTGTTCTTTCTACCATCTGCCAAATTTGATTTCTGATAAAATGCACCATTAAAGCGATCGGTAGGATTAGCTTAAACCGGCTTGCTTTTTTCCCAAGTCGAGCCAGCATGGAAGTTGCATGAATGGGTAGAATCTTTATTGTGATGTTCAGAGGAAATCCACAGCCCCTAACACAGATAGTTTGGATAGTTACATTTGAATAGTTAGGCATACATGGCCGTGATGTGTGTGCTCAGCCACTTGTCAATGTAAGATTCTCATTCAAGGGGATCAGGACAATAGCAGGGAGAATGGTCTGGCTTTGATATGCACTGATTGCAATTTTCATGATACTAATTGAAGTAATGCCCATGTCCCACTGCACCAACGGATACAAAGAGGAAGTAAAATGGACAAAAAAGCTTGCCATCTGTTGGAAAACACGATGCATCCGTTGTGTACTCACTGCATACGTGTTTCACTCCCCACAGCAATAGATTTATCTCTATCTCGAGCATCAAACACCTTTTTGGGACCGTCCATTGAGATTTCATCCACGCAAGAAGTTGGGAGCTCACAAAAACTTTTGTTGGAAGCGGGAGAACTGAACTTCTTTGCTATGCAGCGAGAATGTACATCCACGTCATATACGGGCAACAAATGTCTTGTCCGTTATCTATCCCTTAAAATGTCCGACATCCTCTCGACATCGCTCTGACCATACCCCTCAACTCACATACTGCTCCAGCTGAAAATGGAAAAGAGGGAGGAACGAAAGGTTACACAAGGAAAACGTCCACAACAGCGTTAGTAGCCAGCAGGAAGAAAAGATGTAAAGGGAATGCCACCTCAGATATCAGCATTAAAAAAGCGGACAGAACGTTTGTATAAATGGGATGTACTGGGATGTAAGGTGTCCTGCAGTAATGTTCAGAGTATTGTAGAAGACACCAGCAGAAAACCCATATTTCCTATAAAAGGGGAGGAAATTCACCTGGATCTTACTTTCAGTCCCAGAGCGCCTGGTGTAACAACTCTCTTCAGACCTTGCCCCTTGCTCTTTCCACATCAATCATATCTCCAACCATGGTATCGTGCACACTCCTTTTGAAGCCACCATCATTCAACCACCAAACAAGTCCTCTTCAGACTGTTTTCACCTTTTTAACGCAGAAGGAAGGAGACGTCCAAAGAGTGTCTAGGTCCGAAGATTGGATTATCGGGAGAAGAGGGTGGAGTTTGACTCTATGACAAGGCTGATGGTGGAGCTGAAGGAAGTGAAGACCTCATGTGCTATTTATCCCCCCAGCCACTTCATGAGGATGCACCAGCCATAGTTTGTGACGAAGAGGGGGGGGGGGAGTTGTGGAGCGTCTGAGAACACCAGGTTGAACCAAGGCAAACACGCAACTTCCATCCCCCAGCCTGGAGCCCTAGAGCTGAAGGTGGGCACTGAGCTCTGCGCCACCTGGCCTCTCATTTTGCTGAAAACCACAGTACAGAGAACATGCAAGTATGCCTGGAGGGTGCCATCATCTAACACCAATGCTAGCATTGGTGGTCAGAGAAGGTGGTTGCGGCATCATCGATAAAATTACCGTGGAGGAGCTCCTCCAGTTCCCAGCCACTGAAAGAAGGCTGAAGGAAAATTTAGCAGGTAAAGTGGTTAATCAGAGGTAGAACTTTCACCCTCACACCATATTGGACCATAGATGGGAAGCACAATGGCCTGCAAACTTCCACCCAACTCAGAGTCCAATTATTTTCAACTTACAAAGGCTTCTTCAGTACAATCCTCTTTTCCATGGTTGAGCTGACTACAAGTTCAATGTACTATTCGATGCTTCAGGCAACAGGTCAAGCTTCAGGATTCCCAGATAACAATCCACTGACCTCAAGTATGCTGGAACGAACACCCATCATGGGTTTCCCAATCCAACCCCCTACCCATACTTCAAGAACCCTCACCTGTGAAGAAGAGAATCTTCAACTACAGGCTGTCCATGGGCAAAGACGGGTGGTGGAAAGTCTTTGGCAACCTGCAAACATGTTCCCAGGTACTTCTCACCACCAATGCAGGCATCACGCCCAGAGGCCTATGAGAGCATTCATGCGAAAGCTTGCTGGGATCCTGGGGCACAATCTCTTGCGCACTTGCTAGATTGACCACGCCGCTGGGTGTGCGCAGAAACAGGCTTGTGTACCGTCACTGGGAATGGGCATGGAACAGGCCTGGGTACCACCATCATCATTGGTGAATGAGGTGCAAGCCGACGAAACCTGATAGACACTTGGATTGATGCAAGGCCCCAACAGAGCTTCACGAACTGTGAAGGAGAAGAAGCAACCTCCTGAGACACTGCGTGTGCAACTCTCCCTAGCTGGAAGCAAGTGGCAGATGGCAATGACAGCGAAAAATACTTCATGGATGCTTACCTTGAAAGACCTGTAGTCATGAGCACTGATAAAGATTGCAATGTATGTGGTGAGGCCTCAATTAAATAGCAATAAAGGACAATTAATAAAAGAGCTCTTTTTTATTTTGAAATGTGTTGATCAATGAATAACATGTTATTGAACAAAAGGGCCAATAATGTGTGGGCAGCTGGGAGGGTGACTTAATCAGTCCCACTATGCTTGCACTGGAGTTTATCTATCCCACAATATCCTTACCTATCCCACAAGACTAATCCTTACCATGCAGCACAAAGCATGGCAAAGGAGTTTAACCATTTTTCATTCAAGTTTCACCAACTGCAACTTTGATAATTAATAAAAAGAATGAAACCAAAAGTGTTGTTAAGCAAATATAACCTATTAATAACTGTTTTAAGTAAAACTGTATGAACTTTATTAGAAAAAAGCAAAAATGAACCAAGTTAAAGTGGTCTTTAACCAAAGATAAAGTGAACAGAGTAACAATCAGTTTCTGGCACTATTCTCAAGTCACTCGTGAGGCATGTCCCATGGCTGCAGCTGTTAAGCTTGCGTCAGGGACTGTGGAGGTGGGCTGTGGCTGGACTAGCTGGTCTGAGGCACCAACTTGGGCGTGCTTGGCCCCCGAGAGTATAAACATAGACAGGGAAGGTTATTCAGGACTCTCAGAGAGCTGACGTCAGTCCCCGTCAGTGTGAGAGGCTCCCTTGCATCAAAGTTACCGCTGGATGGTGACAGGCACCAAGACTGAGTGAAAATGATTGCCCATGAGCTGGGCTTGTGGCCGGTGAGAGGTGAGAGAGGAGTGATCGTGGGGCGTCTTGGTCTGGCAGGCTGGCGCGAGGTTGTCGGCGTCTGTGTGCGTTCCGATGCCACCTGGGCCTGAACTGGAAAGTTCTGCTTCTGCTTGGGCAAGATTTCTGGGTAGTCGCTAGCCTTCGGTAGTGAGGGGCTGTTGGAAAAGCCTTGGTGAAGGGCTGTGACAATCGCCATCGGAGTGGAGGGCAAGACCTGGACTGGGGTAGACAAGCAGCTTCAGATGGGACTTGACGGATTGTGGCAGGAAGTGCGTGTAATTCCTGCTTTCATCAACCGCTGGTACTGGGCCTCGGGCAAGGTCCCTTCAGGCGTCTGGCTCATGTATGTGATGAAAGTATTCTGGCCCGCAGGGAATGGCTCTGTCCAAGTGGACCACGCTGAGACAGAGAAGTTCTGTGCTGGTTCTTGGATGTGTGTCGCCTGAGTCTCCAACAAGGACAGTGTGCTACGGCCCTCCAGTCTTGCCTCTCTTCCTGGCATCCTTTGGCAGCTGGGGATGCGGGGTGGGGCTGGGTGTGTCTCGGGGTGGCTGCCGACTTTTTGGCTCCATTTGTGACAGGGGATCTCCTCCAAGTCCTCCGGCATGTGGGAGTTGCAGCTAGTTCGGGTGGGGTCTCTGCCAATGTGGCCCTCCGAAGCACCTGATGGACAGGCAGCTGTCTCTCCGGCGGAAGAGGATGCTGCCTTTGGCCTGTCTGAGGGAGAGGGGTGTCACAAGGGGCTGTCCGCCTCGGTGCGAACCTCACCCTCCAGGAAGCTGCACTTGCCATAAACGTACAATTCTCCCGGTCACCGTGATGCTTGACAGCGGGGCCTTTTGCTGGCCTGCATATTCTGAGAATGTGTAGCTTGCCATGCCAGGGTGTGCATGTGCTTGCCAGCATCCATCCAGGAGTACATCTTACAGTTGAGCCAGTGCTCTCGTCCTTGTTCTCCAAGCTGCGCTGTTTTTCTTGCTGTTGCCGATAGAGTCTGGTAACCCTTTCCTCCACAGGTTTACTCGTTCTCCCTCAGCATTCCACACCCTGCTTCCTCCATGGCATCTATCGGGGAAACTAGTGCTCCTGTTTCCGCCCTCTCTCACTCTCCTTCCACTGACTTCCTCCTCCTGGGCAAAGGGGCTTCAGCCAGCAGGCGCTTCCAGGGGGGCTTGAAGCAGGCAGGGCTTTGAGGTCTTGGGGGCTTTTGGTCCCATTCCAAACAGCTAGCAGCAGAAGTAGCAGCAGCACCCAGCAACGACAGCAGAAGCACCAGCCGCAACCAAGTAGCACCAGCAGCAGCAGCAGCAGGAGAAAGCAGCAGCAGGCAGCTTTCAGCAGTTCAATGCCCAGGCAGGGTGGGATGGTGGTTCATTGTCCTCCTTGCCACAGGCTGCAGGAGTAGTGCACAGGCTTTCTCTTCTTCCCACGTGAGCGAACCGTCTGCAAACGCAGCAGATTGTGTGGTTATCGAAGAATATTTCTGTGGCAGAGGCACATCTTGTCCTCATGAATGCTGAGCTGCTTGCGAGCTGCATCCTTTTTATATCCACGAGGAGCTGGACACATAAAGCATCCCCGCGCAATGCAGCTCAGTGAATCGCTTTGCAATTCCGCTATGCATGCGTTTGCATGCTTGCTTTGCTTGCCTATAGAGGACCATGAGCATCCGCAAGTTATCCGATCGTATGGCATCGCGCCGACCCAGCCTTCCCGGTTATGCCGTCCGCTTGCACAATTCTCAGCCCTGAAACCCCTTCGGATTTGTGTCATCCGCTTCCATCTGCTTCCATCTGCTAGGCTTCCTACAAAACTCTGTTACATCTCCCACTACATTCGACTACCCCCCAGATCGCCATGGTCCTTTTCCGTCTTTCTGGCTTCTTGTTTATGCAATTTGGGCAAATTTTGGCAGTGGATAAGAGAGATTATGGAGGGATGGAGCCACCCCCGAAATTTTGCTCGTCTGCTGTGTCCTTTTTGCATACCCTTTGCATCCGTTGCCCAGTGGGACCTAGCCTTAACTATTCGTAGCTCGGGGTTGAACTGTGGGGTCTTTGGTGCTCTCTGAACTTGATTATTTTCTTGCAGACATTTCATTACCTAACTAGTGACATTATCGCTGCTAGAAGTTAGTGGGATTTGTGAGGAAGAGGAGGAGGAGGAGGGGGAGGGGGAGGAGGGGGAGGGTTTGTGCCACAGAATCCAACAGATGGAATTTTAATAGATGTGAGTGTCCATAGCTCAAGGTTGAACTGTGCGGCGCTTGGTGCTATCTGAGATTGATCATTTGCTTGCTGACGTTTCATTATCCACCAAGGTAACACCTTCCCTGCTAGTACGGATGATGTTACCTAGTTGAGTAATGAAACATTTGCAAGCAAACCACCAAGTTCAGAGAGCACCAGGGACTCCCCGGATGCTATTACTATAAATTGTAGACTTCTGAGCAGTTAAAAGTTCTACTTCTGGACATCACGGCAAAAATTAAGAACAAAGCAAAGGAGATTGGAACATTCATCACTCTTTCTTCAGTGGTGAAAGCAGAATTAACGTAGCTTATTGTGCTGCAGGAATGAGAGGTGACGAACTGAGACTGGTAGAGTGTTAATAAGCCGACAATGTTGGTGGCTGGAGGTTTAATTATTCCAGGTTCTTTGTGACTTACATCTTTAGAGGGAGAAAAGTAGCATCTGGGAAGGAAGGGAGAGGAACACTGTTGGAAGCAGAGCCGAAATCAGCTTCAAGGATTGCCTGATGGGTCTATTTATGAGTCAACAATTCCATCCATTTCTTAAAGTTTCTGCCTTAAAGAAGGTAGCAAAGAGGCAGGGTATTAAATGCTTCTTCAACCCCTCGCTGGGAAGCAAAGGAGCAGGATGATCATTATGCCAGTTCGAGCCAACTGTGTAATGTGCTTCTCCATTGCCCTCCTGGGTTCAGTCAGGAGATCTAAAGGAGTATCAAATTACTCTTCCGTGATTTGAATAGAGAAGGGTGAACCAAATTCTCATTTTAGTCCATTGCCTGGGAAGATCCTAACATGAACCACTCAATACAATAGATCTCTGGGGAAGAAGAACATAGTCAACCATATGAAAAACAATTGAGAAAACTGGGTATGTCTCATCTATTGAAAAGAAGGACTAGGGCAGAGGTAGTATTCAGTAGGTTCTGACAAGTTCTGGAGAACTGGTAGAAGAAATTTTGAGTAGTTCAGAGAACTGGCAAATACCACCTCTGACTGGCCCTGCCCCCATCTATTCTCTGTTGCCAGAGTCCCAGCTGATTGGCTGGGTTTTCTTTGGTTGCTCTGCACAGAAGAACAGAACTGGAAAGCAGGTCAGTGGGGTGGGGAGGGATTTTGCAGTAACCTTCTTCTCCCAGGAGTGGGGAGGGAATAGAGATTTTACAGTATCCTTCCCCTGCCACACCCACCAAGCCACTCCCACAGAACTGGTAGTAAAAAAAATTGAATCCCACCACTGGACTAGGGGTGATTTAACAGCTGTCTTCTGGTCCTTGATGGACTATCACAGAGAAGTGTCAGCCTATGTTTCAAAGTTCCTGAAGATAGGACAAGAAGTAATGGGTGGAAGGCCATTAAAGAGAGATCCAACCTAGAGCTAAGGAGAAATTTCCTGATAGTGAGAATAATTAATCAATGGAATGATTTATCTCCAGAAGTTGTGAGTGCTGCATCACTGGATTTAGAATGTAGTAGATTCTCCTGCTTGAGCAGGGCATGGACTAGAAGATCTCTGAGGTCTCTTCTAGCCCTATTATTCTTTATTCTATGTTTTGAATTCTGGATTCTTGGAATGATTCAGAATCAAAGGGATCAGGAACTTACTTCTCTGGGCTCGAATTTTTTTTTTTTCAATCATCATGATCTATACTGAACTACTAAAGCACAAGGCAGAGGTTTCATTCTAGGAAATCAAGGTGGTAACTTTATCACTGTTAGGTTCCACCTTCTTCAGGAAGTCCTCCCTTCTTCAACTTCCAACATTCCTGATCTGGTTCAGTTTGCTTTTGGATAATCTTCTCTACCTTTGGTAAAGAAAAGATTGGTTTTTTTAATTGATTATCTGGCCATCAGGTTAGTATCATCTCTTAGCAACCACATCAATAGATCTTCACCATGATGACTGTCCCCAACATGATCCTTCAGGTCTTCCCACAGTGCCCTCATTTCAACTGCAATGGAACCAGTATACCTGTATATGGTCTTCCTCTATTATATGTCAGAATGGACTTGTTCACCAGTGCTTTTTCTGAAATAGATGCTTCAGACCTCATGAGCCTAACTGATGGACCCCTTTGAACTTGGCTTGAATCCTGGTATCTACATGAATCCAGCCATGTTTGGGAATAGTGGATATCTACCACCTTCTGAGATCTTCTATTTTTCATCCTGGACAAGAGTTCTGGAATTTCTGCTGCCATCCAAGCTCTAACTAGATGCTGCTTAGCTTTTTCAAGATCACACAAAGTCATGTCGTTGCTAAAACCCCTGCAGTATCACTCCTAATTAGGGTTACCATATCCGATCTGCAAACATCAGAAACCCATTAGAAGAGCTGTTGACCTTTAGGAAATTACAAATATATAAAGATGTACTTTTTTATTATATTTACAAAAGGATTTTAGCATAAATTTGGGGTGATAATATGAACTGTTATAAAATAAATTAAGTAAATTATGGTTACCTCGCAAAATATGAATGAATAAAACTATAGTCAAATGATTGATTGATAATGATACTAAGGTATTTAATTTTTGATTGATAGTATGAGCTTTTACGTAATGTAACTGTAATTGAAGACTATGAAATAGATGTACAAAAATAATTTGTAAAACAACCGGCACACTGTTTGTACATCAATGGAAGATAATTTAATGTTTTTATGTTTTGTTTGTTCATGTTTGTTTTTTAAAAACCAATATTTTTTTTTAGAAGAAACCCATTAGAAGAGAATGTTTGCAGCTCAGGATTGAATTGTGGGGTCCTTGGTGCTCTCTGAGGTTGGTTGTTTTCTTGCAGATGTTTCATTACCCAACTGGGTAACTTCATCAGTGCTGATCTAGTTGAGTAATGAAACATCTGCAAGAAAACAGCCAATCTCAGGGAGAACCAAAGATCCAACAATCCTTCTCCTCCTCCTTCTCCTCCTCCTCCTTTCTGCAAACCCCTTTCCCTTCTAGCACTGTTGATCATTCCAAAAGTGCTTTTCAAAAAGCAACTGGACTTTGCTTTTTCCTTGAAGTCTTTTCAATTCTCATCAAAGAAACTTCAAGGAATATAAATCTTTCCATTCCCCATCATTCAATCAGAACTAATCAAGCTTCTTAGATGAGAAGCAAAACATCTTCAAAGGAAAAAGCCCAGTTGCCTTTTGAAAAACACCTTTGGGACAACCATGACCTGCATGACTGAGAATCTCCATAGACATTTAGCACTGATTAGTGGTGGGATTCAATTAGCATAACAACCAGTTCGGTGAGCATATGCTTCTCACGCCAAATGCATGCTGCGTGCGCACACCGTTCATTTGAAAACAGCTCTAAAACTTACAATCTACTGCAACCCCAATGGGCAAAACAGCTGAGATGTGGCAGTGCGCTCTGCCGTGCCTATCAGCTGGGCTTCAAGCAAAGGAAATATTGGACATACTAGAGAAGGAGGAGGTAGGTGGGACCAAATGATTACCGAGACTACTGGTTCACCCAAACAGGTCTGTACTGGCTGAATCCCACCCCTGGCACTGAAGATGTTACCTAATTGAGTAATGAAACATCTGCAAGTATAACTAAGATTATAAAGAACCATGGACTCCACCCGTAAGCACAGAGGTTCTGAAAAATTCCCATCATCTAGCCTTGGATGGTGTTTGCAGTCCAGATATGTCAGCTTTCTTAAGGTGACCTTCAAGATATGAACTTCATTTCATAAGCAGGGCAAATTCTATCTTCCTATCCAGAGAGGAAGCCTAGTGAGACCAGCATGTGTTGCCCTTCCTGTGAATGTTAGAGCTACAGAATACTAATATATTTTTGAAATACAGAAAATATCAAAGAGGTGTATATATTTGGAACTCGGGAAGAAATTATACTGCCGATGTCAACTTGGATAATGATTTTGAAATAGTTTGTTGTTGTTGTTGTTGTTGTTGTTGTTGTCATGCTTTCCTGGGCCTTGCTTTGCCTTAGAGCAAGTGTGTTTGAACAAAGCTGTTGTGGTTCACTAGCAGCCTGTGCAGATAGCAGCAGAGTCGGGCAGTGGGGAGCAACATGGGCCAGTCCTGGAGTTTGGGGAGGACTTGGACGAGGGTCCTGGTTCCAATGCAGATTTGAGGCCAGGACCATCTGGGAGTTATGTGCTGACTCCAGAGCCTCCAGAATCTGGCATCAGCGAGGCAGAGGAACAAAGGGAGCCTGTTCCCGGTGTGACTGTGTGCAGAGCGGCCAGAAAGAAAGAACAGTTAAGACAAAAGGGATGACTCAGGAGTTAGGTTTGGAGGTGATTGCCCCTCCCATAAGGTATAAAGGAAGTGCAAAGGGAGAGAAACCTTTGCAGGAAGCAAAGTCATTTGCTCTGTTCAGATTAAACCTTGAAGCTCTGTGTGGACTTTGTACTTCAGCTGGCTTTTTACAGTTAATTTGGCACTTTAGTTGTTGGCAGCAATTCAAAGGAGATAAAAGTGGGTGCTTATCTTGAGACTGTTTTGGGACTCATTACGGGCTGGGAATGAACATCATTCCCAGTGTTGAAATAAAATGAGTTGTTTGGACCAAGCGTGTGCTTAATTATGGCCTCAGAAAGCCATGGACAGAACAAAAGCTGACCTTTGATGTTTCATTGTATTCTGTGACCTTTTCAATCTCTTCTGAAAAGTGGACAGTACCATGGATAAGGGTGAGGAAGAGGTGCTGCTAAATTGATTGCCAGCTGCTTCCTCCTTTCCATCTCCATCAATCAAAACTCTTTCAGGATGCAAGAAGACTGGCTAGCAAACTAATGTTTGTTTGTTTTTAAAAGGGGGAAAGTCGTTTTTTTTCAGTACCTTTGTCACTAAATGAATGGTCGTAAGTCGAGAACTACCTGCACGTAAAAGAAGTATTCTTGCTTGGATTTGGTATGAATTCTGCTGTGAATATTGTAGTAGATTGTGGTCTGGATTCCCAGGAGGCAGGGGCTGCATTTCAGAGGACCAGGAGAAAGCAAAGTTTAGATCATTCAGTTGGGAGAAAGAGAGTTAAGACTCTTCTACTTTAGAAATCCCTAGAGGATATATTTAATGATACAAAGAGTAGCTTTAGCTTGGCAAGATTGTCTCTTGGTGAAGAACATTAAAGGAACTGCTTAGAAGAACTTCAATATGTCTTTTTTTGGTTTTCGGAGCATGACAATATACATATAGTTGATTTTCCCATTCCTGTGTGTTGTCCAGTTTTGCTTTCCCAATCTTTCACAGTTAATTAGCACAGGGAAAGCCAGTGTTTTTCAGGTACAGAGAACCTGAAAATGCATCTTTATCTTTAGGCAAGGATATCTTGGTGGAATGTAGGTGTGTGTATTGGTGTACATCTACCTGCATTTTGACAGGTAAGCATATTGCCACAGGTGCAAGCACACATATTGGCAAAAGTATAGCATTTATCCAGCAGAAAAATGTTGCCCATCTATATTCTGTGCTATTTTTAATCTGAGCCTTGGAAGACAGGAAAGAGAGAAAGAAGAATGTGATTTCATGTTCTCCTTCCTAGATGTGAATGCTTTATTCTGAACTATGTGAAGCAATGACTGCATCGGATTTATGTAAAGGTGAGGTGGGTTGGGGAAGAGCATGCAAACTCTGCAAAACCGACAGCTTCTCTTGGTTGTGGTTCAAAACACGGTGTTGTAACCAAGGTGCCATAAATTGCTTAATCCTCAGAAGTATTGCAGTATTACAATGCTAATCAGGGAACAGGCCTTCTCCAGGCTTACTCCTTTACTAGGAAGTCTGAATTCAGTTTCTTGGCTGGTTCTCTCAAGCAAGATCCATATGGAAATCTGATTTGAGATTAATATTACTAGGAAGTCTGTTCTCTGTCTGCTTTGCCCAAAGAAGCTAAAATTCTCTCTCTCTCTCTCTCTCCTTCCCTCCCTAACTCCCTGATCTCTCTCTCCTACCCTCTCTCTCCCTCTTCCCCTCTGCCTTTCCCTCTCTCCCTTCCTCCCTCTCTCCCTCTCCCTCTCTCCCTCTCATTTCCTTTTCCACTTTCTTCTCTCTCACTATCTCTCCCTCTCCCACTCCCCAACCCTCTCCCACTCCCTTTCCCGCACTCTCCCTCTGCCTTTCCCTCTCCCCTTCCCTCTCTTATACTCCTCTGCCTCTCTTTCTCCCTTCCTCCCTCTCTCCCTCCCTCTCCCCTTCTCCTCTACCTCTCTCTCCCCCTTCCTCCTTCTCCCTTCCCTTGCCCCCTCCCTCTCCCTCTCTTCCCCCTCTCCCTTTCCCCCCTCTCCCACTGCCTTTCCCTCTCCCCTCCCTCTCCCCTTCTCCTCTATCTCTCTCTCCCCCTTCCTCCCTCTCCACCTCTCATTTCCTTTCCTGTTTCCTCTCTCCCTCTCCCAGCTCTGCCCCCAATGCAATATCATAGCTTTAGCTGGGGACATTGTGTCCTGAACAAAGAGGTTTATCATACATATAGCCCTCAACTTACAATAATTATTCATTTAGTGACTATTCAAAGTTACAATAACATTGAAAAAACTGAACATACGGCTGGTCCTTGCACTAATCATCATTACAGCATCCCCACTGATCAAACTTCAGGCACTTGGTCCCCAATGTATTTACAATAGCTGCATTTTCTTGGGTCATGGGATCACCATCTGCAATCTTCCCACCCAGCTTTAGACAAGGAAAGTCAATGGGGGAAGCTGGATTCACTAACTGGGATATAGTAACTTACAGCCTGGGGAAGGGTGGGAGGGAGGGAAGGAAGGAAGGAAGGAGAAGGAGGATAGGGTAGGGAAGGAAGGAAGGAAAGGAATAGAAGGAGGATAAGTGAAGGAAAGAAAAGAAGGAGGATAGGTGATGGAAGGAATGGTGAAAAGAAAGAAAGAAAGAGAAAAAGAAAAAAGAAAGAAAGGATAGGAGAAGGAAGGAATAATAGGGAGGAAGGAAGGAATGAAAAGAAGGAGGATAGGGGATGGAAGGAATGATAGAAGGAAGGAAAGAAAGAAAGAAAGAAAGAAAGAAAGAAAGAAAGAAAGAAAGAAAGAAAGAAAGAAAGAAAGAAAGGAAGGATAGGAGAAGGAAGGAATAATAGAGGAGGGAAAGAAGGAAGGAAAGATAAGAAGGAGGATCGGAGAAGGAAGGAAGGAAGAAAAAGAAGGATAGGGGAAGGAAGGAAGGAAAAGAAGGAGGATAGATAGAAAGAAAGAAGGGAAGGAAGGGAAAGAAGGAGGATAGGAGAAAGAAGGAATAATAGGAGAGGGATGGAAGGAGGAAGGAAGGAAGGTACCAACTAAAGATTGCCTGGTCAGAAGGTACCTACCAGCTCCTGGTCTCTCCATAGTTCCAGATTTCCCTTAACTTCTGCTTTGCCTATTTCTGAGGCTCAGCAAGAGGCCCCAATGTGCCAGCAGCCCCCTGCCCCATAGGAAGCCACTATCATCTCTGCCCTCTGAAAAACAAATATCTGGAAAGGCCAATTATTATTAGCTTGGAGTTGTTTTGCTAAGCTCCAAGTTGTGAGAGGTTCACGTCCCCAACATTTGTTCTTACTTCAGCTGAAAAGAAGACACAACCTTTTGGAGTGGATAAGCTCTTTGTAGAATATAAATTATTTAATAAATATGTAAATTGGTCAATCCACTAGGCCTGAAGGGAAGCCGTGTCACAAGGCCTTCCATCTTGCAGATCATCCTCCCCTTCAATTGCACAAATATGTTAAGAGGATCAAGGAAGGGTGGGATTTTTTTTCCTCCCTGTTTCATTTATTTCTTTATTTATTTTAATGAACTTAAAGTTGAATGAGGATTTTAATCCTTGAGAGGAGAGAGTTTTATCATCTCCATTTATAATACCTCAATGTCTTCTCAACCAAGACATTAACAATAACCTGTCTGGAATGGTTTTGAATGTAAAATCATGATGTATAATTAAAGTCTCCCCAAGTTATACAGGGAGGAAAAAACTTCCCAGAAGATGGAATGGAGGAAGGCAAAAGAAAACAGAAAATGTCAACTTTTCCCCATTTGTCCTGGAACGCCACACTATAAAGGTGAAAGCATGAAAATATTGGCTCTAAAATTAAGAAAGAAAGAAAGAAAGAAAGAATGAATGAAAGAAAGAATGAAAGAAAGAAAGAAAGAAAGAAAGAATGAATGAAAGAAAGAAAGAAAGAGGGGGAGGAAGGGAAGAAAGCGAAGGAAGAATGGAAAGAAGGAATTAANTGAAAGCATGAAAATATTGGCTCTAAAATTAAGAAAGAAAGAAAGAAAGAATGAATGAAAGAAAGAATGAAAGAAAGAAAGAATGAATGAAAGAAAGAAAGAAAGAGGGGGAGGAAGGGAGGAAAGCGAAGGAAGAATGGAAAGAAGGAATTAAGGAAGGAGGGAGAAGGGAAATGAGAAAGAAAGGAGAGAGGAGGAAAGGGGAGGGAAGAGGGAGGGAGAAAAAAAGATAAGAAATGGGGAGGAAGGGAGGAAAGCAGGTAGGGAGGAAAAGAGAAGGGAAGGGAGAAAAGGAAGAACAAAATAGGGAAGGAGGGAGAGAGGGAGGGAGGGAAAGAAGGAATTATGGAAGAAAGAAGAAGGGGAAAGGAGAAAGAAAGGAGAGTGGAGGGGAAGAGAAGGGAGGGAGACAGGGAAGAATGAAATAGGGAGGGAGGGAAGGAAGGAAGGAATTAAGGAAGGAAGAAGGGGAAAAGAGAAAGAAAGGAGAGAGGCAGGAAGAGAGGGAGAAAAGAAGGAATGAAATGGGGAGACAGGGAAGGAGGGAAGGAAGGGAAGAATTAAAACAAGAATGAGATTTCCCCATTACTGTCCAAAGATGCACTTTTTTAAATTTTATTGTACATTGTACAATGTGCATTTGCACAACAGAAATCTAAAGACATTGAAACTTCCAGATTTTCTGCTGTCTGAAAATTCTTATAATTTCAAGATAATCAGGATAGAGATGGGCCTACAATTGAACCTGGAATTGGAACAGAGGCTTCATATTTATACCAGAACTCTACCACATTACAAAAAGGGGGGATTGCAAAACTTAGGGAAAAGGAAAGAAAAAAGGGAAAAGACAAGGTGGATTTCTGACTTCTTTTCAAAACAATAAAATACAGTTATGACTTCAACTTTTTATATTATCTATAATTATTACAAGCCAGTTCCATAACTTAGACAATTATTAAATCTTCAAACCAAAATTCTAAATTTCATTTTTATTTCTACATCGAGCGTAAAATCCAGAAGCAAGCTCCCAGCAGATACAGGACCAAATAAAATCTCTTCGTTGAAAACCTCATGATCTTAACTCAATCTGTTTTTCCACTTTCTTTTTTTTTCTCTTGTTGCAGGAATATATATTGCTATTTACATTTTTTAAAATCTGTTTTAAATTCCCATTGTATTTACCATTATAAAAAATTTCAATAAAATACTTTTTTTTAAAGAAGCATCAGCAGCAGCAAAAGGGTATTATTGGGGACTGTCCATCACTTGAGAAGTTTATTTTTTAAAAGGAAAAAAAATCAGAACAAGAGCCAATTGATTGACCTGCCTTAAGTCCAAATGTCAGGCCAGCAAGTCAAAGCTGAAGAGCTGAATGTTCATCTTGATGTTTCTGTTCTGAATGTGGCTAGTTATCAAGCCTCCCATTTATGTCTCTCCAACAATGCTTTATTATGACTTTTTGGTTTCATCGGCCAAATTCCTCCTTCAACTTTTTGAGAAGAAAAATACCTGGCAATTCAGGCACAGAGCAGATGTTAAGTCTGAAGTCTTTGCTCCCCCCCCTCTCTCTCTTTCTGTGTCTCTCTCTCTCTCTCTGTGTGTATCTGTCTGTTTGTCTGTGTGTATTTCTCTCTGCATGTCTCTCTCTGTGTCTCTCTGTCTGTCTCACTGTCTGTCTCTCTGTGTGTATGTCTCTCTCTCTCTCTCTCTCTCTCTCTCTCCTTAAGCAGCACAAAATGTGAACATTTTTGATCAAAATGACAGCTTGGGAAAAGCTTGGTCCTTCCTGTGAGGCTGCTGGGGAAGAGATAACTAGCTACAAAGCAGGGATTTACAAGAAAGTGGTTGCTGTCCCCTCTAAAGCTTGCTCTTCTATAGCAAACTCCAATTACTTGTTTATTTTTATCCCTTTCCAGAGAGATACATTGCCAACCACAGCAGAATGCAGAAGCTTTCTGAACCTGTTGGAGGCTGGCATTTTGGCTACTGATAGTCTACTAAATTATTAGAGTTGTAAATAGTTGTGTGTGGGTGTAAATCAAAAGTCTTAGTAGAGGAGAATATTTGTAGTTCAGAGTTGAAATGAGGGGTGCTTCATTTTCTCTGGGCTTGGTGGTTTTCTTGCAGACGTTTCATGACCCGGCTTGGTAATATCATCACTACTAGTAAGGAGGGGATTTTGTGGAGAAGAGGAGGGGGAGGAGAGGGAGGAGGAGTAGGACAGTGGGTTATTGGTTCTCTCTCTGAGTTTTGTGGTTTTCTTGCTGACATTTCATGACCCTAACTAGGGAACATCATCATGAGGAGGAGGAGGAGGAGGAGGAGGAGGAGGAGGAGGAGAAGAAGAAGAAGAAGAAGAAGAAGAAGAAGAAGAAGAAGAAGAAGAAGAAGAAGAAGAAGAAGAAGAATGTTCCCTGGTTGTTTCAATATTGATCTGTACTGGCTCTTACTTCTTCTAAGTTATCATTTCTGTAGTTCCTTTCCTTTTTAAAAAAAAATGCAATTTGTTGTTATCTGAATTTCTTCTATTCTTCCACCACTCGTTTTTAGGATCTTCTATTTTTACCATTTTTCTGAATCTCTTTCATTTTTCTGCATCCCTGAATATTTGATTTCTAGTAATGAATGTCCTTTGATCTGCTCATTGTTGTTCAGTGATATTTGAGTGTAGATAAATTCTTTTCCAATGTTCAAACATTTGCTTTAAGTATTCCCGCTTAGTTGCTTCTAATTTAAAACAGCAGACTTGGGATGGAAGAATCACCACTGCTAGCTAAGTCCTACCCTAGCTCTGGGGATAAAAGGCAGGGGGCAGAGATGAATAGATGTGACAGACAACTATTCATCTCCCTGATGGTCAGACACTGATAGCCTGCACTTCCAAATCCTGTCTGAAACTATATCATAATTCACATGACCACAGAATCATCTCTGGGAGAGCGTGGAGAATGTAGCCCTCCCATCTGTGGTCCATGGGCCCCAGAAAAGTCAGACATGACTTAGCAGCTGAACAACAACAAAAAATCCTATAAGTGTCCAGGTTGGACCCTCCAAGCTTGGCAACTTTAAGTCTAAAGGACTTCAACTCCAAAATTTCTTCATCTTCAACTCAACTACCAGAATTCCCAACTTAACTTCAATTGCAATAACCAGAATAGGAGTTGAAGTCAGGGGTGAGCTTCAAAATTTTTAGCAAGGGGTTATCTACCCAGTTACTGGGTGGACATAGCCATGGTGGGTGTGGCCTAAGTAGTCTCCTGCACCATGGTGGGAGGGGTGTTTTTGCCTGCCCAGGGCTCTGGAGGCTTTCCTCAAGCCTCTGGGAGAGCGAAAATGGCCTTCCTGGGCTCCAGAGGCTGTCTGGAAGCTAGAAACGGACAAATTTCCGGCCTTCCTGAACTTCCAAGAGGCCAGTTTTTGCCCTCCCCAAACCTCTGTGCACACCCTGCACTTACCTGCATCCAAAATGGGCCACATGGGCACTCCTGGGAGGGGCGGGGTGGGGTGGATGGGGCCAGCCAGGAGTGGGATTTGTGGGTTTTCTGAACTGCACAGAATCTTAACCAGGATAGAAGAATAGAATAGAATGGAATGGAAGGGAAGGGAAGGGAAGGGAAGGGAAGGGAAGAGAAGAGAAGAGAAGAGAAGAGAAGAGAAGAGAAGAGAAGAGAAGAGAAGAGAAGAGAAGAGAAGAGAATTCTTTATTGGCCAAATATGACTGGATATACAAGGAATTTGTCGTGGTGCAAATGCTCTCCATAGAGGGTGTTCCAAACCCCTGAGAACCCACAGCAGCCCACCCCTGGTTGATGTCCAGGCTTAAATTTGCCAGAGTTGGAGACCCCTGGTCCAAGTTAGATAACCACCAGAACCTTTGACCTAACTCAGAAAGCAATTGATATTCAGTGCCTAGAGATATGTATTAAGTCTACATTTCAATATTCTTAAGTCCTATGGCAATTAGGCATGTTTGTGTTTTTCAGACTTTGGGCCCTCTTAAATTATCTGTTGGAATGGATGACATGTGCCCGAGAGTCCAAGCCTGTTATTGCAACGTTCCTGATGAAATCATAACTCAGACCGTCAAATTGGGACTAATGAGTGGGAGAGGCGCTTTTCAGCCACTGAATGCTAATACTGGTAAAGCCCATGTCACACTGCACCAACGGATGGAAAGAGGATATAAAATGGAGAGAAATCGTTGGTTAACGCAATTTATCTGTTCGGTGTACTCACTGTGTTCCGTTTTTTCTTCGCTCTCTATCTGTCCAGGCATCTGTCCAACTGAGTTCCATCCGCTCAAAAGTTTTTGAAGCTGCTCAAAACTTTTTGAGGCGGAAAATGTATCCAACGCGCGTCCGTTTCCGCATCCGCAACGGCATAATGGTTGAGGACTATTCCGTATCTTGAATCCGTGCGTTCATCCGTTATGCGTCCGCGCACATCCGCTAGGCATCGCTGCGCATCCGCGCAACTCAAATCATTCCGCTCCAGCCGAGAAAGCGGTACCGAACAGGGAGGTAAGCCAAAACAGACACGGAATCGGACGCGCAGATGCCGTGTAGTAGCGATGGACCCGTTGGCATGAAGATGAGAAGTGGATGCAGTTTGCATACAAAGGCAATTTTAAAAATGGAAAAAACATTCGGCGAAGCAGGGGACCTGTCTCGGATATTAAGGATGTCTAGAGGATGCCTAGAGGATGGCATAAAGGGACAGCATAATCTTGGAAAACCTATATTTGACTAATAAAAACGGGGGAGCAACTCACCTTGGATTCTCACTTTCAGTCCAGCAGCCCTGCTGTTGCAGACCTCTGGGCAGCCTTTTCATCTGGCTTTCTTGCTCTTCGCACAAGCATCCATTCATGTCGCACCATGGATTGTAAAACACTCCTCTTTTGGTAGCCACCATCGTTCTTGCACAGTGCAAAGCCCAATGGTACAGGCCCCTTTCAACATGTTCTATCGGAAGAAAAGGAGAGGCGACAAGAAGTGTCTGGGTTCAAAGATGGATTGGGAAGAGAAGCAGCAGAGTCCGGACTGTATGACAAGCTGATGGTGGAAGCTGAGGAACGAAGACCTCGTCATTCCAGAATCTTCATGAGGCTGCCTCCAGCCATGTTTGATGAAGTTGTGGAGCGCGATCGAGACTCAGTTTGACCAAGCAGAGACACCACTTCCGGCCCTGCCTGGACCCTGGGCTCCAAGTGTCCCTGACTCTGCTGCCCACCTGGCCCTCACGGGACGCACGTACAGGAGCATAGCAGTACGGCTGGAGGGTGCCACACAACACATCAGCATTGTGCGTCGAGAAGTGGTGGCAGGCCATCATTTCGAAGATACCGTGGAGGGAGCTCCTCCAGTGTCCGCTCACCGAACTGAATGAAGGATGACCTGGAAGAAAGTTTGCAGAGCAGTGGTATCAGAAGAGTTGGAACCTTCCACCACCTATTCTTCGTTGGCCAGGCCATAGATGGCAAGCACGTGGGCCTAGCAAAGCTCCCAGCCAAAGTCGGGGTCACTTATTTTCCAACTACAAGGGGCTTCTTCAGCATCATCCTTCTTCGCCATGGTCGATGCTGACTACAAGCTTTCTATGTACATCACCCAAATGTTTCAGGCAACGGGTCGCCAGCTTCAAGATTGCCCAGGTATAACAATCGCCAGTCACCGCCTCACTGCTTTTTTGAGCAACCAGGAGCTGGATGCACTCATCATGGCTTCCCAGATCCAGACTCCCTGCCCAATGACACGCAATAGATATCCCCTACTTCACGTGGGGGATGACACTTCTCCCTCAGAACCTACCTCATGAACCCTACACCTCCAGATGCCTTCACCTGGTGAAGAGGAGGACTTTCAACGTACAGGCTTGTCCAGGGCAAGGTGGGTTGGTGGAATGAGAAACTTCGCATCCCTGGCCAACCAGCGTTCCAGAGTACTTCTCACCACCATGCCAGGCATCACCAGAGACCGTGAGGAGGCAATCGTGGAAGCTTGCTGCATTCCTGCAAATTCTCATGTGCACCGCTACCCAGAATCTTGGCAAGAACAGGCTCCTGCGACCTCCAACAAGGCAATGGGGACGTGGAGCCTGGGGAATGGAAGGCAGGGCGAAACCTGAATAGACCAACTGAGGATGTGCAAGGCCCCAACAGAGCCTCATTGTGAAGGGAAGAAGCAGCGCTAACCTCCTGAGACACTGGTTGACAACTCCCCAGCTGGAGCAAGTGGAGTAGCAAAGATCAGGATGATAGATGATTAATGGATGCTTCCTTTCAGCCTGTCTCATCACACTGATGAGATTGTGCCATGGTATGTTGGTGAAGCCTACAATAACAGGGGCATTTTAATAAAGAAGTTCTGTTTATGTTCAAATGTGGTGGATCAATGCTTCATTGTTATTGATATAAAGGGCCATAGGTGTTGCGCCTTGCGGAGGGAGGACCATTACCGTCCACTATGCTTGGCACTGGAGGTTTATCTATCCCACCCAGCTATTACCGCATCCCACAGGTATCCCTACCCATCCCACTTGCTATCCTTACCCATCCAAAAGTTATCCCTACCCAATCCCACTGCTATCTTAACCCATCCCACAAGCATGCAAAGGCTTAAACCATTTCTAAAAAATTTCCAACCAAGACTTTATTTAATAAAATAAATGAAAGCAAGTGTGTGAAAGCAAAGATATGTATTTATTTTTAATATATTATTCATGAGAGATAAAGATATTATTTATTAATAACAAGTTGTAAAAGAAAAAATGACACCAAGTCAAGTGTCCCAAATGCAAAAATAAAGTCAACAGGTACCACCCAGTCTCTGGCACTCTCGCAGCTTCTTGTCACTCAGAGGTGTTGCCCAGTCTCAGGGGTGAAGGGTCCAAGTGCTGTGGAGGTGGCTGCTGCTGGAGTGCTGGTCTGAAGCACCACTGGGGGTGCCTGGCCTGAGAGGGCAACAGGGGATGGTGTGTTGAGGAAGCTCGCAGAGCAGCTGGTTTCAGGCCCCGTGATGTTGAGCAGCCCTCTTCCTCCATGACATGGGGTGTCAGTCCCAGTACCGATGACAGATGTACTGAGGCCGGGCTTGGCTGTGGGCTGGAGGAAGGAGCCAGTGTAGGTGGGATGTCTGGTCTGCAGCTGGGTGAGGACTGGCATCGGTGGCATCTGGTGGCGTGGGTGGCATCGGTGGTGTGGGGTGGCATCGGTGGCAACTGGTGGCAACTGGTGGAACTAGTGGCATCCGATGTACATGTGCCTGGACTGGGAAGGGCTGCTTCCTGTGCTGCTGACGCCTCCTGGTAAGCCGTAGCCTTGGTAGGAGAGGGCCTGTGGAAAGCCTTGGAAGGGGAGTGCATCACCTGGGTGGAGAAGCAGACCTGTACTGGGTGGGAGCAGGTTCATCTTGGTCTGGAGGGTTTGTGAAGCATTCGGTGATCCTGTCCTTCACCACCTGGTACTGGGGTTCGCCATGTCCATGAGGGTCTGGTTCACATAGGTGAGGAAGGGCTTGCGGTTGGAGGATGAGGAGTCAGTGTGTACCAGCTGAGAGAGGAGATCTACGCTGCTCCTGATGGTGTCTCTTATCTCGGCAGGACAGTGTGGCTCTGTCCTCCAGTTTGCCTCTCTGCCTTTCTGTGTGAAGGTGGAGCTGGGGGTGGGTGCGGGTTGGGCTGTGGTGGAAGTGCCGTCTCCTTTCTCCCACTGTGTCCAGGGGGGTCCTCCAACGCGCTCCGCCCACGGGTAGTACAGCTGTCGGGGGGGTCTCCGTCGTGGCACGCTCCACAGATACCTGCCTGGAGACGGGAGTGACTCACTGCTGGAAGAAGACTGACTCTCAGCAGGCTGCCTGAGAGAGAGGGTTGTGAGAGGGGCTGCTCCTCAGTGGCAGATCTCACCCTCCAGGAAGCTGCACTTGGCCATCACGTAGGCTCCTCCACACACCAGCAGCGCAGCAGCAGCAAACAGTAGCAGCAAAAGCAGGACCGAGGAGGACCTGCAGAAGCAGCAGCACCAGAAGGACCAGCAGGACCAGGATCAGCCAGGCAGGCAGAGTAAGCACCAGCAGCGGCCAGGAGCACCAGCAGGACCGAGGAGCACCAGCAGGACCAGGCGCACGAGCAGGACCAGGAGCCACCAGCAGGACCAGCAGGACCAGGAGCACCAGCCAGGACCAGGGAGCAACCAGGCAGGACTAGGAGCCACCAGCAGAGACCAGCAAGGACGAGGTGAGCAGCGCAGCAGAGTAGAGCAACAGCAGAAATCACCAGTGCACAGGAGCAGCGCCAGCAGCGTAAGCACCAGCAGACGCCCAGCACAGGAATACTGCAGCGAGTAAGAACCAGCAGAAGCACCACCCAGAAGCAGCATCAGCAGAGTAAGCACCAGCAGAAGCACCACCGGCCAAGAAGCAGCATCAGCAGAGTAAGCACCAGCAGAAGCACACGCCATGAAGCAGCATCAGCAGCTCCCCAGAAGCAGCTCTAGAGTCCCAGCCTCAGAAGAGCAAAGCGGCCGGGCTGCAGAATGCCCTAGCAGGAAGCCAAGATGAGGGCCAGGGGTGTGGGAGGGTGCGCCTGTCCTCTTGCAGGGCTGGCAGCAGAATGGCCTGAGGCTTTCTCGTATCTTGCTAGACTTCCCAGACATCGGCTGTGTCAGATTGCTGGCTGGCTGGCTGGCTGGCTGGCAAGCCTGTGTCTGGAAGCAGGTTCTTTCTCAGAATGGTGATCTGCTTGGGGAGCTGCTTCCGGGGCTTTATATCCTACGGGCTGACGCAAGTGCCATCCTCCCCGCATGCACAGTGAACGCTAGCATCCGCTAGGGCATACCGCTAGGCCTACCGCTAGGGCTTCCGCTCTGCATCCGCATTCATCTGCTCGGGATCCACTGTGCATCCCTTCATCCGCTCGGACCATCCGGCTCTTGCATACCGCCTGTGATCCATCCAAGTCCGCTTTTGGCTGCGCTCCCGACGGAATGCCTTGGATGTGCCATCGGCGCCTCACATCGCCTTCCATACCGCGTAGGCTTCTGTGAAGCATCAGCTTTCCATCTGCCCATACCGTCCTCGTTCCCCAAGTGCCGTTCCTTCCGTGTGTCCCGCTCTGGTTTATGCATATTTTTGCCCCTTTGAGAGCGGATAACAATGGATGGGGAACATTTTTCTCATCATGGCTGTGTCCTTTTTACAAATGTTTTGCATCTGTCGGCCAGTGTGACAGGGCCTTAAGGAAAGAAACAAACATCATTTATGAAAATCAGGCGGCTCCCTTCCCACCACTTCTCCAACTGCTGGCCTTGTTTGTTTATTAATGGCAGGTATAGTTTCGCCTGAATTATTAATGGCCATATTTCACCACAGGCTAAGCCTGTGTCCTGGAGTCAGTATTTCATAGAAGGAATGAGGTCTGGCTAATGTTGGGATCTCGCTCTCATCCCTTCCCAATTTTTCTTCTTTGAGATTCAACAAGACATTCAAGTTCAGGTCTTTGAGGCACTGGTGGGATTCCAATTTTTTTTATGAACAGTTCTTTGAACATGCTTGGTAGGCATGGCAGGGGAAGGCTATTGCAACATCCCATTCCCTCCCCACCCCACTAACCTGCTTTCCAGCTCTGTTCTCCTGTGCAGGGCAACCAAATGTGATCCAGTTGATCAGCTGGGACTTGGGAGAGAGGGAATAGATGGGGGCAGGGCCACTCAGAGGTGGCATTTGCTGGTTCTCTGAACTTCTCAAAATGTCCACTACTGATTCTCCAGAACTGGTTGGAACTGGCTGAATACCACCTCTGCTTTGAGGTCTTCTGAAGCTGAGAGAAGTGATGGTTAGGATCCAAGGGTATCTACAGGGACATCAAAAAAAGCCAAGATGGCAGTAATGGCGACCCAGTGAAGGTCCCAGTTTTTAAAAATTATTTTGCAGGGGAGATTTGTTTTTTAAAAAAGAGGTGGGTCTTAGATCACCCAGTCATATCCACCATCTTGATTTTTGTGTCCATCTGAGTCTCCACAGATCACCCTTCATGCAGCTTGCTCCTTATGCAAAACTTTATTTTGGAGAAGAAAACAAGAGGCATACAGCACAATGTAATAGATACTGAGTTAAGAACAGGACCTGTTGTACAACAGCATTGAAGAACAATGTTTGAGGCATGATGGAACCAGAAATGTGTGTCTCCTGGAGGAGGAGGAAGAGGAGAAGGAGGAGAAGGAAGGTGAAGGAGAAGGAAGGTGGAGGAGGAGGAGGAGGAGGAGGAGGAGGAAGGTGGAGAAAGAGGAGGAGGAGGAGAAGGAAGGTGGAGAAGGAGGAGGAAGAAAAGGAGGAGGAGGAGGAGGAGGAAGAAGAGAAGGAGAAGAAGGAGGAGGAAGNAAGAAGAAGAAGAAGAAGAAGAAGAAGAAGAAGAAGAAGAAGAAGAAGAAGAAGAAGAAGAAGAAGAAGAAGAAGAAGAAGAAGAAGAAGAAGAAGGAAGATGGAGGAGAAAAAGAAGGAGAAAGAGAAGGAGAAGGAAGGTGGATGAAGAGGCAGAGGAGGAGGGGGAGGGGAAGGAAAAGAAGGAGAATCTGGCTTCTCCATTGACTTTGCTTGTCAGAAAGTCACAAATGTTGATCACATGACATGACCCTGGGACACCATAAGTACTACAAATATGGAACAGTTGCCAAGCGATCACAAGACCATGAGGATGCTGCAACAATCCTAAGTGTGAAAAATAGTCATAAGTCACTTTTTTCAGTGCCATTGTAACTTTGAAGTGTCATTAAATGAACTGTTCTATGTCAAGGATCACCTGTAGTGGGATAACTAGACCCATAACTTAGCTTAGCAAAGAACAGCTTTGTGTATTTCCAAAGTTGTGGCTTGTTCAGAAAGCACTTTGTATTTTGCGAGTGCCATTCTGTTCCTTCTCAGGCCTGAATGCTTATTTATTTCCATTTGGGGAAGCTAATCTCATTGCTTTCTTATGATTTATCACTCCATCTGGCCCAACCATAATTGTTCTATTTCTGTTAAGGATGATTTTATCTCCGGTAGCATCAAGAGAATGGAAGCAAAGGCTCCATTTTTAAAAAAATACATACTGGGAAGAGATGTAATGAATTTGTAGCAACGTTTCAGCAGAATCTCATCTGCCATCATCAGGCTTCTGTATGGAAGTGTGTCTCACAGTTCCTCTCCTCTGTCTTTCAATTTGAGGCATGGGTCTATTACTGACCTGGCTCATGAACCCTGGGGTCTGTGTCCCAAATTGGAACTTCGGGAGTTTGACTGGGTTGTTTCTTGAGTTTCGGATCGTCCAGAATTTAGACCTAGTCCTCAAATGTTCTGAACACAGAGGAACTGTTCTGACGTGTTGTGAGTGTTTTCATGAGCACACACTTCCATACAGAAGCCTAGATGCATGGCAGATGAGATTCTGCTGTTGAAACGTTGCTACAAATTCCATTTACTCTCTTCCCAGTATGTATTTGTTTATAAAAAAATGGAGCCTTTGCTTCCATTCTCTTTGATGCTACCGTATGGATTAAAAATCATCCTTAACAGAAATAGAAACAATTATGGTTTGGGGCCAGATGGGATGTGTCCTCGGTATTTCTTCCTGTTGTTGTGTGACCGTGTATATTAGTCAATTAAGAAAAGAATGAGCATTAGCTCCCCAATATGGAAAAATATAATGATAAGCATTCAGGGGCCTCGGAGAGAGCAAAACCACTCTAGGAACTAAGTAATTGGTGTTCTAACTCGCCAAAATACAAAGTGCTCTTCTGAGACAAGGCCACCAACTTTGGAAAATACACAAAGCTGTTCTTTTGGTCTAAGCTAAGTTCATGGGTCTTAGTTATCCCAATTACAGGTGAATCCTTGATTTGGTAGAACAAGGTCTCTCATCTCTAAATGAATGACCTTCAAAGTACCCTCTACCTCAATGTGCGCGATCTCCGAAAAAACAGTGACTCTATGACTATTTGTTCACCACTTAGGATTGTTGCAGCATCCTCAATGGTCTTGTGATCGCTTGGTTGCAAACTGGTTCCATATTTGTTGGCAGGACGTTATGGCTTGTCCCAGTGGTCATGTCATGTGATCAACATTTGTGACTTTTGCTGACAATGCATGTTCATATGGTGAGAAGCCAGATTCTCACTTCTTTTCCTTCCCGCGTGCTCTGGCGCCTCCCTTCCCTGCCTCTTGCGATTTCCACCTTCTCCTTCTCCTTCCTCTTTCTCCTTTTTTTCACCTCCCATCTTCCTATCTTATATCGTGCCTCCTTTCTACATAAGTCTTCTTACTTCTTCTTCTTGTGTGCTTTCTTCTTTCTTCTTCTTCTTCTTTCGTGTTTTCCACCTCTCTGTTCTTCTTCTGTCTTTCTTCTTCTGTCTGCGTTCTCCTTCTCCTTCTCCTTCCTCCTCCTTGCGTCTTCTTTCTCCTCCTTCCTCCCTACTTCCCTCCTCTTCTCCTCCACTTCTCCTCCTTCTTCTTCCTTCTGCTTGCTTCCTCCCTTCCTCCGGTGTCCTCCTCCTTTTCTTCCTCCTTCCTTCTCCACCTTCCTTCTCCTCCTCTCTCCCTCTTTCTCCACCTTCCTCCTCCCTCCTGCCTTCCTCCTCTCACCTTCCTTTCTGCCTTCACCTTCCTTCTTCGCTCCTTTCTCCTCTTCCTTCCTGCTCGCAGTGGAGACCACACATTTCTGCGTTCCCATCAGCCTCCAAAAAGACATGTGTTGCTTCAATGCTGTTGTACAACAGGTTCCTGCTTCTTAACTC
>BHFT01045119.1:0-13830 GCA_004320025.1 Laticauda laticaudata | reverse complement strand
CCGACTTGCTCCCGGCTTCTCCTCCGACCTGCCCTCCACTCACCTCCCAGGAGCCGCTTCGGCCCTCCGAGCCGCACAACAGGCTCCGCCGACGGCCTCAGCCTCGCCTGTGCGACACGGAAGAGGAAATTCCACTCTTTTGCTTCCTCTCCTCCACAGCCTCTCTTCTTCTTGTGCCGTATCCGTGGGCGATCCTCTCTAGCAAATCCGTACTCTATCGTTTCAACTGGTTCCAGCTCAGCCTCTCTCCCTTCCCTTGCGTGCTGCAATTGTACTTTACCTGCTTTCTTCTCTGTATATCGCGCCATCTAGCGACGAAAGCCGGAAGAACACGCTCGTTCTCCCTGAAGGCGTTTGAAGATGTTCCCGTTGACTCGGGGCTTCCTGAAGGGCCATCAAGTCCGACTTGACTCCCATCCAGCTCATCGGGAGCTTTGCTCCCTCAGGCTCCATCCCAAAACGTTTCTTTCATGTCCCCCANTTCTTTCATGTCCCCCAAGAGGACACTCCTTGTCCCTGGAGCTGAGCTGCAAGAATCTTTTGCAAGAAGCAGGAACTTAAACCAAAGGAAAGCACCCTTGGGGGGAATGATGTGCAAATAGGAGACACTGTCCTCAATGATTGCCAGCCTCACCCCATTAATAAAGGAATGAAATACAGGACCAAATAATGAAGCACCCACCCACGTTGCTTCCACACCCATCTTGACAGGAGATATTATTTTTCCGTCTGCATTCTTGTAGGGTCTAAATCTCACTAAAGGGCAGAATTCCTCTGAGCAGCTTTCTCAATTTCCAGAGGGGTTAAGAATATACCCAGTTTGGTCAAAATCTTTGGAGGATGCTAGTTTGTAGGAAGCTGATCTACTCTTACAGAGGGTATGGTGATAAAGTGCTTGAATGTGCAGAGATGGATAGACTAACGACAGAATCAAAAGATATGGGAGAAATGGAATATTACAGGATCTGGGATATGTGGTGTGAGTGGCTAGAGAATAAAAGCAATTTAGCAAAGATTGTGTAATTATGGTTATGCCAAAGAGCGAACAGGAAAATATATACTTTATTATAATATCTATTTGACAAGATCTGAACTATGCACTGTATACACCTATATACAGCATAGACTAAACTATGCCACCCTGTTAAAGTACTGACAGCCAACGGCTTCCCACAAAAAACAAAATCACATAGCTTGACCACAAAAAACACACTAAGACATAACAGGAGACCTGAGAAGATCAACTAGACCTATGAACAGCGTGTCCTGCCCTACATAAGAGGTACGTACAGACAAAATTGAAGATACTTACAACAGGCGATTCACATCAAGAGCTGCCTGTCAAAAACAGGACAAAAAAATAGCAGCCATCTTTAAAAAACCCAAAAGACAAATTGACCTGGTTGGGAAAAACCAAGCATTATACGAAATTCCCTGCACACTCATTGCCTGGCCACATATACATTGGACAGACCCAATAGAAGAATAAATACCCTCCTGGCTATGACACAAAAATGCAGTAAAAAAAGCTGGGCGAAACACACCTCCTCACTAGTCCACACATTGAACAACCCACAGGTTCACAACATTCAGCCTTCCAATTGGCCACTAAAACCCTAGCCACTATGAAAAACCCCAACCACACGATCTCAAGAACGCTCGGATGAAAAAAGACCTGAAAGATGATAGAAGAAGATATTCCAGGCAGACTAGTCAATCATTTGGAAGCCGCACTACTCAAATAGAAGATTCTCCACACCACAGGGCTAGGCAAACACCTGGGCACAACAGACTCCCCCTGATACTCCAAGCTCAAATACACCCCCAACCAGGCACCTCAGATTGAAACCGAGCTCCTCATTAGATAACAGCCGTCCTTCTCACACGAAAGCCAAGCTGCCACTGAAAGCCTCCAACACAGGAATCAGGAGTGTTGCCAGCCAAATCAAAAGCCACACCACAGACAGGACGAGAAAGAGAGAACCAGAAACACCAATCAAACCAAACACCAAGTCCAATAAACCACAGACAAAGACTCCAAAGCAATCAGGATGTGAAAAAAAGCATCCCTGGGACAGCAATAGGCTAGCCTTCAAATTAAAACATACGCTTGATAGCCTGACCCACATACAATACCCATACAGCAGCCTTGATGATGGCAGATGAGATTCTGCTGAAACGTTGCTACAACTTTAAAAGCACTACAATGACGTGGGATAATACCCGAAGGAAGCTGAACAGTATGTGTGTATATATATATATATATATACACACACACATACATACATACATACATACATATATATTTGTGAAAAGGCAGAATATATATGTAAGAATGTTACCATAGAAATAGTATATAAAAGGAAAGAAAGAAAAATACAAATATCAATATAAAATTACAAGAGATACTGATGCTGAAGCGCTGTAAAGATTGGAAATGTGGAAATGTTGGAAAATGTGAAATAAAAACTAATTAAAAAAAGAAAAAAAGAAAGCTGTTCTAAAGAGTCCTGGGCTTTAGCAGTTGGAAATAACTCAAAGCCAACAAAAAAACTTGGATCGTTGAAAACAAAGAGGATTTATTAAAAAGAAATAAGAAGGTTTGCAAAATGTTGGTGGTCTTTAGAACTTTAAGAAGCAGGTTCAAAATAAAAAGCCACACCTTTAGAGCCTCAAAACAGACTTTTATATACAGTTTCATCTTGTCACCCAAGTTCACATTGCAAGGGACACTGCAAGGTCATCCAGTCCAACCCCCATTTGTAAAACCTTTAAGCATCTTATAGACTATTTTATTTTTGAATTTACTTATTTCTAACCACCATTGCGACGAGGCTCAATCGACCTGCACTTCGGAGCCTGTGCTCCACTCCATCTCTGCTGTCCGGACCAGCAGGCCAGCTGCTTCTCTCCACTGCTGCTCTTGCTGGGAGAGCAGACTGCAATTTAGCAGCCGTCAGCCGCCACTTTGGGTCCTCCAAGTCCCTTTGGGAAAGAGTCATGGCTGAGAGAAGCAGCAGCCGTGTTGAATGCTGTTTCTGTCAGTCGCGGCGCTTTCCGGGTGGGACTCAGTGGATGCAAAGTGGCGGCTGACAGCTGCTGAATTGCAGTTTGCTCTCCCAGCAAGAGCAGCAGCGGAGAGAAGCAGCTGCTGGCCTGGAGAACACATGGAGTGCAGAGTGAAGCGTCAAGGGAGAGAAGAAGCGGCTCCGGATAGATTGTCTTAAAGGTAAGAACAACCATCTAGTGACTCTGGTCTGTTCCCAAACTGCTTTGGCCCTTCTGCGCCCATGCCGCCCCCACCTCCCCCAATGGCCTTGCATGGCAGGCTGCAGGCCAAATAAATTGCTTTGGCCCACAGGACCATAGTTGGAGGCCAGAGGCAGGCAGCAGCATGTAGGCGGAGGTTCCAGTCAGGTGCTTCCCCTGATCCTGCCTAGGTGAAGGACTATCGGGCGGACGCTCCATGGGAAGGCCGGAGTCGGGGAACGGTACGTCCCCGGGCTCTGACCTGAGGCGCAGGGCAAGCAGGCGGCATGCTTACCTTTGGTGAGCAGAGTAGGTGAGGCGCAGAGATTCGCTGGTGGTGCAAAGGCAAGATATATAGGGTGGGGTGGGGAAGAGAGGCTGGGGCCAGCACTCTCTTAGAGCCTATCACAGTGGTGAGATTGGTTAAGAGAATATACATCAAGCAGCGCAGCACTTAAAGCCTGCCCTGCACTGGTGAGGGGAGNATTGGTTAAGAGAATATACATCAAGCAGCGCAGCACTCAAAGCCTGCCCTGCACTGGTGAGGGGAGCGGGGTTTTTTAGCTCAGCTGAGGCGCCGCAATCCGCTTTGCCTCGCAAATCAGCTGAGTTAATAAACAGCAGAAAAAGGTGAGAAGTAAGAGTGGGGGCGGGTGTGTGGGGCCAGTCAAAATTTTCCCTACCAGTTCTCTGAACCGATCAGGATCTTCCCTACCGGGATGCCAGAACCAATCCAAACCCGCTGATGACCATCCCGACTTGGAACTCCTACCTCTTCCCAAATCCAAATCACATGAAGTTCTCACATAATGACCCACATGGTATTGGAGTTATAACAAGTGCAACTGCTGGAATTGCCCTTATTAAATGATGTGGTCGTTGATGTCAATAAAGGTTATGGTGGATTTTCTTCAGTCTTTCCGGCTGGTTCCACTTGGCTGGGTAGAAGAGGAGTCAGTGAGTCCCAGGTCCTTGCAATATAGCCTGAGTTAAGCCTTTTGCTGCTCCTTTTTAACATCTACATGAAACCACCCAAGGACTTCTTGGTGGGATTCTATCAGTTTGCACCTATTTGCTAGAACCGGTTGTTAACATTCTAAGCAGTTCGGAGAACTGATTGTTAGAAGAAATTACTGGCCTAATCCTGTAAGNGTTAACATTCTAAGCAGTTCGGAGAACTGATTGTTAGAAGAAATTACTGGCCTAATCCTGTAAGGAAGGCAGGAAGGTAACATTCTGGTGTTCCTTACAGAAACTGCCTCTCCGTTAACCCTTATTACATCCTTGGCAGGACTAGACTTCTTGTCTCAGGAACTTCTCTGGAGGTTTTTCTCCTCCTTTGCTAGTGTGGAGTGACCAAAGTTACAATGGCACTGAAAAAAGTGATTTATGGCCATTTTTCACACTTACGACTGTTGCAGCATTCCCAGTCATGAGAGGCCAAGCGAGATGCCTCAATGTGAGTGATATTGAGTTGGCCACGCCCAGCCAATTACACCACCAAGCCATGCCCACCGTCACATGACCACCAAGCCATGCCCACCAACTAAACCACGCCCACAGAATGGTTAAAAATTTTAATCCCACCCAACCGCATACATCCTATGTTACCTCATTAAATATCTCCATCCAGAGAGAAGTGATGCCCAGAGGCTACCAACTTCAATTCAACCGTAGGAAGATGAAGTGTTCATGTGTTTTTGCCTCCCCCATCCCAACTTCCTATCCAGATGTCATTTCATCTTTGACTCTGGACAGACTCTTACTTCCATGGACTGAACCGCTGTACAATTTGGAGATATTCTTGGGTTTACGGCTCCTGCTTGAGGCGGCCATGGCTGAGGGAGAGGCTGTGCGGATTCATCTAGAATTTATTTATCTACTGTTTATCTACTCACATTTGCATACTTTCAAAGAGTGATGTGGGGGCCTAGAACTCTCGCCTCATCATCAGGAGGCTGTGAGTTCGATCCTAGGTAGAGACTGATATTTCTCTCTCTGGGCAAACTGAGAATATATCTGCTGCAAAATTCTGCATTGGAGACAGGAAGGGCATCCAGCCAGTAAACACTCAGCTCCATTCAGTTGCCCAGACTTCACCTCGCAATTACCAGGTCATTAAATGACCAAAAAATAAAAAAATTGCAGGCTTTCAAACTGCTAGGTCAGCAGGAGTTGCGGAAAGTAACAATAGCCCACCCTGTTTGTGTGCCATTCGGATTTCTAACCCAGGCTGTCAGTGTTCCAGCTGACTTCCTCAGCATATTTAACTGCTGATCACCATGCCTCTTTTGATAGTGAGATAGGAAGCATATAAATTTAATAAAACAAATATTGTATTTCCTTTTTATTCAGAAACTCAAGATGGCATACAAAATACTTATTGGGCCAAGAAAGAGGGTCTTTTCTCATTTTAAATCCCCCAATCAACCAACCTACCTGCACATAAATACTTCCTGCCTCTCAGTTGGCATTTTAAATTAGCATCCAGGAGCTTCTGCCAGTCACCCTCCTGCCTAACCTAACACTGAGCTGGAATTTGTGGCTTTTCATTCAGGGTCCTTGATTCAACAAACATGACCAAGGAAGTGTCTTCAGATAAATACTGGCACTCTCAGGCAAGAAACAGAGATGAGCACCACTCCCTAGAGCTGGATACAACTGATCAGAGGAAACATTTGCCTTAATTATGATTTTAAACAGAATATTAACAAGAACTAATAAGATAAATCTATTTCCAATTTTCTTTACTACACTGACTATAATTAGAAATACAAAACTGTATCTTACTCTATGGTTAAAAAATTACTTTAACAATCACCTGCTTTTTAATAATCAAAACTATAAGTCATAACTTTATTTTTCCAACACAAGCCTCTAAAGGGTTTTCATTTAGCAAGGAGTATAGAAAATGTATTTTCTCTGATTTGAAGAATTATTCATCTCAACAAATTCCATCCTCTTCAACAACCATTCCTCCATCATGGTTAAAGTTGAGACTTTCGACTTTAGTGCATGGAATACAAGTGATCGTCGACTTATGACAACTATGGGGGCAGAAATATTGGTCCTAAAACAAGATACTCATGTGATTGCCTCTCCCAGAAACGGAATCCTGCCCCTTCCAAGTCACGATCACTAATAGACAATGTAGGTGATCAAGCAAACATAGTGAAACAGTTGCCTGCCAAAAGACGGCAGGCAGTTCCCCTCTACATGCAAAAGGGAATTTCGTTGCTGGGCAGATTTCTTTCGCCAGCCAACCATAGGATTTCACCTGTCTTCCCTGTGTGGAAGGGAACCACTCCACTGGGCCAGAAAAAGGAAGCTCAGAAAGGGCTTGGACACAGCTCTCCTCCTTCATGTTTAATAAGACATTTGATTAAAAAGAATCAGCTGAGAAATTAAAGTAGCTAATTTCCCAGCTGAGCTTGCAATGAGAGATTAGAAATGATATGCAAGATTCCACTAAAGACACTGAATAACACTTCATGGAATATCTTCTGTACGATAAAAGAGGGATTTTCTGTGAAACACTGTCAACAATCTAAGCATTAAAATGGTTTCTCCCCTATGTGTAATCTTACATGATTTATAAGGCTAGACCTACTACTGAAATCTTTCCCACAATCTGGACATTCATACGGTCTCGCTCCTGTGTGAGTTCTCTCATGTATCACCAGTTTGGAATTCTGAACAAATTTTTTCCCACACTCCAGACACTCATATGGTTTTTCTCCGGTATGAGTTCTCTGGTGTATCACGAGGGCAGAATTCCAATGGAAACTTTTCCCACAATCCAGACATTGATATGGTTTGTTGCCTGTATGAGTTCTCTGGTGTACCACCAGGTGATAATTCCGACAGAAACCTTTCCCGCAATCAGGACACATATATGGTTTCTCTCCGGTATGAATTCTCTGGTGGATCACCAGATTGAAATTCCTACTGAAACTTTTTCCACATTCAGGACACTCATATGGTTTCTCTCCTGTGTGAGTCTTCTGATGCATCAGAAGGTTGGCATTCTGCTTGAAACTCTTCCCACAATCTGGACACTCATAGGGTTTCTCTCCCGTGTGAGTTCTCTGGTGTATCACCAGGTTGGAATTCTGACTGAAACGCTTCCCACACTCTGGACACTCATATGGTTTATCTCCTGTGTGAGTGCTCTGGTGCACCACCAGATTGAAATTTTTACTGAAACTCTTCCCACAATCTGGACACTCATATGGTTTCTCTCCCGAGTGAGTCATCTGGTGTATAACTAAATTGGAATTCCGAATGAAACTTTTCCCACACTCCAGACACTCATATGGTTTTTCTCCTGTGTGAGTCCTCTGGTGTATCACCAGGGCAGAATTCCAATTGAAACTTTTACCACAATCCAGACATTGATATGGTTTTTTACCTGTGTGAATTCTCTGGTGTACCACCAGGTTCGAATTCCAAGAGAAACCTTTCCCGCAATCAGGACACTTATATGGTTTCTCGCCTGTGTGAGTTCTCTGGTGTTCCACCAGGTGGGAATTTCGATTGAAACTTTTCCTACAATCCTGACACTCATATGGTTTTTCACCTGTGTGAATCCTCTGATGTATCACCAGTTCGGAATTCCAAGTGAAGCCTTTTCCACAATCTGGACATTGATACGGTTTCTCTCCCATGTGAGTCCACTGATGTATTAGCAGGTTGGTATTCTGCTTGAAACTCTTACCGTAATCTGAGCACTCGTATGATTTCTCTCCTGAGTTCTCTGATGTATCACCAGTTTGATATTCTGCTTGAAACAATTCTCACAATTCTCACAAAAACCACATGTGTGGATTTTAATTGGTGTAGAACCTCTCTCGCATAATTAGCTGTGATCTGCAATCTGTGGTTTTTTTCCACAATAGGCCCTCTGTGTGTTTTTCTGACACTGATATTCTTGGATACTTGAGGAGGCAAAAAATATTTCTGATCTCTTATCTGCAGATATTCAGATTTAAGCCATTCTTTCCTTCCTCTTTGACTTTTCATGTAATCTTTCCTTGAGTTCCACATGCTCCATTGTTTCCAGCTCAAAACTTTATTCTTGTTATTCTTTCCCTTGATTCTCATCTTCTGAGGAAAGAGAAGAGTTTTTATACTTTCTGGAGGAAGTGGAAAAGATTTTGATTTTTGTTCTAACGTTGTTTCTCATTCTTTGTTATTCACAATCCTCTTCTTAACATCTTCTTTGTCTGTAAGATCCATATAAATGAGTTTAATTCTTGTTTAAAAAAATGGCTGCAGAACATGAGGAAACAGCAAATAAAAAACCTCCATGTATATTACCATGGAAAATATCAAAAAGGTACTTTAACCTTTAATATAGTTCATTTGGCACATAAAAACATCTAAGTTCAAATCTCCATTCAATCATTTTCTTTTTGCATTGTGTAAATTATTAGCACTGAAAATTGTTATAAAATGTTCCTGACAATACTGATTATACAGACACACATATACGCACACATAAATACACATTATTAATTAGTGAATGTAAAAAACCTGTTTATTTCAGTCTGCAAAATGTCCCAGAAGTGTATTTGCTCAATTTTTTTGATCTAATTTTAGAAAGGCGGGGCCACTAACAGATGAAATCCTATGCAAGATTTAAAACATCCGCTTCATACAGTATTTCTTTCTATCTATCTATCTATCTATCTATCTATCTATCTATCTATCTATCTATCTATCTATCTATCTATCNTTTAGCTGGTTGGTATTTATTTTTGATGATTTCAAGAGTTTCTTTTATTGGGACTTGACTTTCACTATTTATATATATGCTGTTCAGCTTCCTTCGGGTATTATCCCACATCATTGTAGTGCTTTTAAAGTTGTAGCAACGTTTCAGCAGAATCTCATCTGCCATCATCAGGCTTCTGTATTGAGTTTGTATGTGGGTCACGGTCTCACAGCTGTTGGAACAGCACATATAACGCATATATATGTGTGTGTGTGTGTGCGCGTGTGCGTGTGTGTGTGTTTTTAAGTTTTCACAGGTACTTACATGTATGCTGTTCAGCTTCCTTCTCATCTGCCATCATCAGGCTTCTGTATGGCAGAATGAGATTCTGCCGAAACATTGCTACAACTTTAAAATCTCAACTACAATGATGTGGGATAATACCCGAAGGAAGCTGAACAACATATATGTAAGTACCTGCAAAAACGTAAGAAAAAAAATACATACATACATATATATATAATATATACTTAAAAAAACAAATATATATATATATATATTTGTTTTTTTAAGTTTTTGCGGGTATTTACATGTGTGCTAACTCAATACAGAAGCCTGATAATGGCAGATGAGATTCTGCTGAAACGTTGCTACAACTTTAACAGAACTACAATGACGTGGGATAATACCCGAAGGAAGCTAAAGAGCATATATATAAATAGATGCCCGGGCACCTGTAAAAATAATGAAATAAAAGTAGTTACTTATTACTGCACCTTATGATTCCCATCCCCCAAACTGAAATACAGGTTTACCTGTAAAATTGTACATTTATATTTGAGTTATATATAGATCATAAAAGCTAGAATCTTGACATAAAATTCTAAAATTTCTCTGCCAAAGCTGCAGAGCAGCTACACTCCTATGAGGAATGACTGAGTGTGAATGATTGAGTGTAAATGTATAGGGGTTTGCGTGTGTGTCGATATAATGTAGAGCAGATTGCACATGGTTTGATTGGTCAAGAATTCATCCCTTAATATAGAAGTTTTCAATTTATTTCAGGGTAGAGTTCTTTAATTAAAAAAAACTCAAGAGGTTTTTTGATCAAAAAGCAAAGCATTTGAAAGGCAATGCCATCAAAAGGCATTCATTTGTTTTTGAATGAATCCTTATTTTAACTCTCAGTGTAAAAGTAAAAAAGCAAATACTAAAAATGAAGACGAAGAACCTTCACAAGCAATTCCATCAATAGACACATCAACCTTCAACCAGCCTATGAACCCCTCAGAATTCAAATCAACCACACAGAATTCAAATCAGCCAACCAGTGACAGCACTGACCCTCAATCAATGCACACATCCCCTACAACCAGTTCTTCACCTTTCAGTGACCCTCACCTGACATGATCTCCCCATCACAAGATCCATCACAAGACTCACACTTGACAGATCTACAACTGAACCATTACAAGACCCATCACAAGTCCCTCACTGACACACCCATATCTGATCCATCACAAGACCTACTGGCCACACAAAGCCTTTATAAGCAGAGAAACACAAATATCCCCTAAACTCTGCTAAAGATGTTACCTGCCCTGGTAATGAAATGTTTGGAAACCAACTCACAAGCTCAGAGAACGAACTTCCACCTTCATCCTTCATCCAAGCTACAGGTATTTACCACTGTCGTAAAGATTAGGTTGTTTCTAAATATAATGGTGCATTTTTAATCTTCTCTCCAAAAGCTTTTCCAAAAAATTTTGTCTGCATCAAATGCTTAAAAGAAATAACATAGTGGAAAAGGCTGAACAAACTTTATTAAGCATATAGTTAATCCTATGGAGACCAACATCTAATAAAGAAAGTTCATTAGAGACAAGATTGGGCAGAAACACTATTTCTGAAACTCCTTGTCTAATGGACAGGGAGAAAAGAGCCGGTATTTAATTCATGAACTGAATCAGTTTCCTGGATTGAGATAATAAATGTGAAAATCATTACACTTCATTTTTCATTCAACTTTGAATTTTGTGATGGTGACCTCCAATCATAATTAAAAGTATATTAAAGGCCTGCATGACATCAAATAATGTCAAAAATGCCATTGAAAATGGCACAAGTGAAATGTTTAATTATATGCAATATATATATTGTGCACATATGTACACACACCCACACAAATGGACACAGGCTCAAAAATTGAACAGACTTATTTTGAACGAACAGGAAGAAAGCTGTCAATCAGTCTGTATGAACACTTCCTGGTTATCAAAAGACATGACCCACCATCCCTCATGTCAGTTCATGAAGATTCAGACAGTCAAACATTTGATTTAACTAGGACCATGGTTGCAACCCAGGTAACATCAAGGAGAGAAAGAAAATTCCTTGAAGCCCGGTTTTCCACCAATAAATCAGACACATTGATATCAACCCAGACTACCAAACACCGACCACATCAACCACATTCCTGAAGATAGTATTTACAAGCAATTCATCAATAGATATACTGACCTACAACCAGCCTACGAATCTCTCAGAATTCAAATCAACCACACAGCCAACCAGCGATGGCACTCAGTGGTGGGATTCAATTTTTTTTTCTACTGGTTCTGTGGTCATGGCTTGGTGGGCATGGCAAGGGAAGGATACTGTAAAATCTCCAGTCAGAAGTGGTATTTGCCAGTTCTCCAAACTACTCAAAATTTCTGCTACCNAGTTCTCCAAACTACTCAAAATTTCTGCTACCAGTTCTCCAGAACTGGTCAGAACCTGCTGAATACCACCTCTGATGGCACTGACCCTCAACCAACCCACACATCCCCCACAACCAGCACTTCACCTTTCAGTGACCCTCACTTGACATGATCTCCCGATCACAAGATCCATCACAAGACCCACACTTGACACATCTACACCTGAACCATTACAACATAAGTTCATGAAGATTCAGATAGTCAAACTTTTGATCTAACTGTGACTGTGGTTGTAATTCCTTGATGCCTGGTTTTCCACCAATAAGTCAGGCACATTGACATCAACCCAGACTACCAATCACTGAGAATGAAAGAACTGCATCAACCACATTCCTGAAGGTAGCATTTAAAATAAACAAACAGGCCCCCTACTCCACAGCAACAAAATTCTAACCCATTGGCTTACAAGAAATTGGACTACTTCTCAGTAATAACAGTCAGCCACTCAAACTATCAAACAAGCGGAAACCAGACCATGACTCAGAAGCACCCAGATAAATAACTCCAACCCTAATCTGCACCACTCAGACAGTATTTAAGTATAGACCAACGACAACAGCCAGCCAATCAAACAGTCCAATATCAGACCACAACTCAGAAATATTCAAACAAACAACATTCAGACTAATTTGCATCTCATAAAAAAGTTTATTTAAAGACCTGTGTTTTGACAAATGAACCCAACTCAATGCACATGGACGATGTCTCCTCAAATGGTGATGAAACGTTTGCAACCAAATTGCCAAGCCCGGAGCTCAAACCAACAGCTATGAATAAACCTTTTCATGAAGAGGAAAAGAATCCCAATCCATTGCTCTATAGGTAGTCCCTGTTTAGCCACTGCAGTTGGGACCAGAAATGATTGCTAAGTGAAAGTGTAACTGTGCTTATGATCTTCAGCTTTCCTATAAGAATCAGTTATAGGATTGGTTGTAAAGTTACTTTTTCATTGCAGTTGTAGTTGTGAACTATAGGAAGCAGTTGATAAATGAGGACTACCTATCCAGATATTCCTCACATAAAACCATTTGTTTTATGTGCAAACATTTGACCATTCAAAGTTATACCAGCACTAAAAAGGGGACTTATGATCAGTTCTTACACTTATGACCATTGCAACATCCCACACAGTCACATGACCAGACTTTGAGTGTTTGGCAACTAACATGTATTCATGATGGTTGCAGCATCCTTCATACGAAGCTTCTGATAAGCAAAGCCAAAGCTTCACTTAACAACCTCGTAGAAAATGTCATAAAATGGGACATGACCAGTGGTGGGATTCCAATTTTTTTTCTACCAGTTCTGTGGGCATGGCTTGGTGGCATGGCATGGCATGGCTTGGTGGGCATGGCAGGGGAAAGATACTGTAAAATCTCCATTCCCATTCCACTCCTGGGGAAGGTCACTGCAAAATCTCCATTCCCTCCCCACCCCAGCAACCTGCTTTCTAGCTCCATTCTCCTGTGCAGGGCAATAAAAGAAGACCCAACTGATCAGCTAGGATTCGGGAGGCAGAGAATAGATGGGGGCAGGGCCAGTCAGAGCTGGTATTTGCTGGTTCTCCAAACTACTCAAAATTTCTGCTACCAGTTCTCCAGAACTGGTCAGAACCAGCTGAATACCACCTCTGGATATGACTATTGAAGAATTGCCTTGCTTGGCAATGGAAATTTGGGACTCCATTGTAGTCATAAGTCAAGGACTACCTGCCATGGGGACCAGCTTGCATTTCAAAGAACAAGCCCATTTTAGGTACCTAGAGGGAGTCAACCTGATCCCTGAGAGCCAGTAAAAGAAAAGAATAGGATTTTGTTAAGATTGTGGGGTCTTTTGGTGAGAGAGTTGGCTTCAGTTCTGAAGGAAAGGTGACTTCAGACAAGCTTGGAAATTATATTACTTGGCTGCAGGTAGAATTGGATTGTCAATCTTTTTTTGCATTTTATCTCTTTAACTATGCTAAGGTTATGCAGACTGTGGCACAAAGCCGAAAGCACCAGCCTGAGAATGGTGAGTGGGAACTCGTCAAAACATCACCAAGATAGTCTTAATCTTATATGGGAAAAGACCCGAACACACCTAGACCTACATACCTGTACCCAT
>BHFT01045118.1:0-47598 GCA_004320025.1 Laticauda laticaudata | reverse complement strand
TACATCCTCCCCACGTCCGTTCCTTTCCATTGTTGTCCGCTCTGTTTATGCAAATTTGGGGCACTTTTGAGAGCAGTTAACAACGGATTGAAAATTTGCTCGTCCGCTTTGTCCTTTGTACATACGTATTGCATCCGTCAGCCAGTGTGACCTAGCCTTTAGTTTTTGTTAAGTTTGAAATGCCTTTCTGTCTTAATAGGTTAAATCATAAATAAGAAATCTTTTACGTACGAAGAATTATTCTAAAATTTTGTCAGTCTTAAGTGTTACAGCATTTAGGGTCAATAAGCATATGCACAGAACTGAATTTTTCCTTTTTTTCATCCTCTCATTCATTTTCAGAAAAATTTGATAAAGGTTTCTTTGTCTTTAATGATATGTTCAACTTACTTTAAGAATTACATTATAGGTTTTGTATAATTTCTTTAAAAAACGTAACAAATTGTTTCTCTTGCTCAGTAATCATCATTTCAGAAGATCTGAATACCATACATACCATTACAAAATTACCATGCTAGTGGTATTGAGGATGCAAATAGATGCTGCTATACCAGATAATTAATGTATAATTAGTGTATATATTTATTAAGATGAAAGAATAATATCATCTTCAGATCTTAGAGATGTAGATTTTATACCAGAAGTAGTCTATGGCATATGGGAAAGAATGGCATTGAGAATGCTTCCATTCTTCTGCTAAAAATTTCTTCTAATCACTCAGACTTCCTGGTGCCATTGCATTTAGAGATAGCAAATGAATCTGTCTATGTTCATGGATAGAACTGAATAAATAAATGTCTTGAGAGGCAACAACTGATGACTTGATTCTTGTCAAACTGGATCATTTTGTCTGTTTGCTCGGTTTAAAAGGGAAAAAGTTAGAAAATTGAGTCATGACTCAATTCCTGAATCTTACTATAATTGTATGATGATTCAAGCATTTGAAGGCAAGCATTTCTTCTTCATGCATCAAAGTAATACCAGTTGAATCAATAATTCTAGAAACTATTGAACAGGATAGTCAATATCTACAATGGTTGTACCAGTTTGCACAAGCTAAAAAAAGACTTTTCTTTTATTGATAATGGTTACCTGGAAGACAGAAACTTTAAATTAATTATTGTTTAAGATAAATACTTGATTCTATTAATCTAAAGAACAAATGCAATCCTTTTAAAAAAGTGATATAAATAGCTTTTATTGTATCCTGGCATTCATTTTCTTTGATATGACTTTCTTCAATAGTACAATAGCATTTTTGTTGTAGACAAGGTAAACATGTCTTATGTTGTTAACAAAGATATTTGTAAACTGATAGATCAGTTTAAAGCACATGGATGATTTTGTAGTAAGCATTTACATATTTTAATCATTCAGTCATGTCAGACTCTTGATATATAAGTACTCTCCATGCTACCCTGTTAATTATAGCTTCTTTGGATGATGTAACCTGACTATAATGTTTATAGAGCTCTTTGTGATATCTGAGCTTCATTTTTTTTCCTGCAGGTGTTCATTACCCAAACAGGATATGTCTATCCATAACCTAGTTGGTAAATGAAATATCTGCAAACAAAACAATCAAGCTCAAAAAACACCAAGAATTCCACAGTTCAACTATATATTAATTATTCTAGTGGAACTACAGGATTAATAAACCAATATATTTTTAGGTACTAGATATAGGCCTGATAGTTTTTTGGCTATTATATATCATGTTTCCTTGAAAATAGGACCTAACCCCAAAATAAACCCTAGCCTAATTTTTAAGAATGTGCCTAATATAAGCCCTATCCCAAAAAATAAGTCCTAGTGAAGGGAAGTAGGGGTGGCCAGCATAGGAGGTGGTATGTGTGAGCAATAGTGTCCAGCAGCAGCCACAACCCAGGTAGCACAGGTGAGTTGATTACCTGCCCAAGCAGCAGGCAGAAGCAGAGGTGGGGAGACATGTGATCTGGATGCACCGCATGAGGCACAGAAAAGCCGAGAGTCAGTGGGCTGGAGTGGTGGGTGGCTATGGAAGGTTTGTCTTCACACAGTGGTACCAGCAGCAGACAGAGGCAGACATGGGGGGTGGGGGAAGAGAGGTGATCCAGAAGCACCATGCAGGGTGTGAGAAAGCCGAGTCAGTGGGTTGAACTAGGCAGCCAACTGGGAAAGGTTTTCCTTAGCATCTCTTGGCTTTCCTAAGGCCCATGCAACACATCGGGATTGTCTGCCTTCCTTCTCATGTCTCTGCTTCTATCTGCTGCCAGTGCTGCCTCGCTAAGATGCTCAGATCCACCAACTCTAGGCATTCCTGTGGCCTATGTGGCGCATCCTGATTGCTTGCCTTATCTCTGTTCCTCTGCTTTTATCTTCTGCTTGGACAGGGAATCAACTCACCTGCACTGTGCTGATTGGGCAGCCGCAAAGTGGGCTGCAGCTGTTGCCAGTTATTGTCGATGCCCACACATTTGCTGTCTTGTGTCTGCACCAAGAGTAGGGCGTCCAGACAGACTGATCATCTGTGTGTTTCCCTGAAAATAAGCACCAGGACCTATTTTGGAGCCCCCAAAAATATAAGAGTAGGTTTTATTTTCAAGGAAAGATGGCAGTAGAATATATAGATGTAATAACTATCCATCTTTGCTCTCCTCAGTGCTTTAGGAGTGAAAACATGGAATATCACAGGGTGGAGGAAGCATTGGTCTTCCCCACCATCACTTAACAATCTGTGCATTCATGTAACAAATGCACTGAGGAGGGCAGGGATGGCTATATAGCTGACTGTCAGCGCAGTTGACTGTCTTGCCAGCTGGTAACTTTGGGAAGGAAAATGCTGGGCATGCCTGCCTTTCCTAATTCTGCCCCTGCCCTTCCTCCTGCCAAGATACTCTCCCTTTTTTAGAGCTTTCTGCACCCTTCTCATCCCCATCAGTTGGACAGTGGGAGGTTGCAAAGCTCTCCTGCCTCTCTAGGTTTTGGGAAGCCAGTCCTGGCAAAAAAGAAAGCTTCAACACAAGCTTTCCAAATCCTTTCCTCTGCTTAAAACTCTCCCTCACTCCCCCAGAAAGCCACGTTTCTTCAATTAAAAAAGATGGGAGGGACAGACTTATTGATCTTTCTTCCTTTTATCCCAATTAAGTGCTAAAATGAAACTTTCCCTTTGATCCCAAATCTCTATCCATTTTTTAAAAACAATTACTTTGAGTCCAGGCTGAAGAGGAACCAAGCAAGTAAGAAGAGAAAAAGTTTCTGCAGCTTTCCCCCCTGAACTGAAAAAAAAAGGAGCCAGCCAGGTGATGAGGCCAGCTGAAAAGTACAGCTGATTAATACAGAAAGATATTTTAAGGGTGCTTCCAGGAGGCATGGGGAGGAAGTCTAAGCACTGCAGAGGTCCCATCTAGGTAGAATAGGGGAAGACAGATGGAGGACGCTACAGCATCTCTGTGGTCTGTTGTAAACAGGAAAGACCACAAGGGTTCTTCCTCTGTTGTAACTTTGAAACAGGTTTATAAGTAGTTTTGGGGTGACAGTTGTAATTTTGAATGTCCCCTAAATGGCCTGTCTTATTTCAGCAGCTGTTCTGACCCAAGCCTTGTTCAAATTAAACAGACACAAACTGTGTATAAAAGCAAACCTTTTTAAATGCAGCCCTGGGAATTCGGTGCATTCCCAGCCAACAGACATTTAAAACTAATTGTCCGATATCAAAAGCAAGCCCTTTCAAGATTGCAAAAGGCTGCCAAGACCAGAAGACTAATTACTAATTAAATATCCACTGACAGAAGTTTCAAAAACAAATAAGAGTAAGCAAGGCTTCAATGAGGACTATGAGTCCGAAGAACTTCTTTGCTTCCTGCAAAGAACACATCCCTAAGGGCTGGTTTTTATCCCTTATGGGAGGGGCCATCACCTTCCAGCCTTACTATTTACCCTTGCTGCTTCAGCTTCTCTTTCCTTCGAGCAGCCCTATGTACATGCGCACTTGGCACAGGCTCCCCAGGGTCCTCTGCATCACTGCTGCCAGACTCCACAAGCTCTGAAGGCAGCACTCTCTGATAGTTCTGACCCCATCCCTGCATCACGCACTAGCCCCTCATCCAAGTCCTCGCTATTAGAGACCTTGCCTGCTGCCGGCAAACCACAACAGCAGCATTCTTTTGCATAGCTTAAATAAACAAAGAGTTTCATTAAAAAAGATTTAATCTGTTTAGTATAGGGAACAAATATAAGCAGATATATACTTACCTTTCTCAGATCAGCCTCTTGTTATAAAAATAAAACCTTTGGTATTCTTTGGACAGGGGCTTTTTGTTGTTTGCAAAAGGAGTTCTCACAGCTGAGCATGTGATAAGATTCCCTCTGCCAGAAGTTTAACTCACCTCACTTTTCTTGTACAGTAGGATGAGAATATTGTACTAAGCAGAATTTTGTTTCAAACCTCTCAATAAATGAATGATAAATGATTATAAATAAAATCAATTTTATTTCCAATTTTAGTGCCGATTTTATTGTCCATTTTTAATTTATGTATTTTATTCCAGCAGGGATAAGCATATAATGTGTATTTATGCCAAGCATCTACAGCATTTTTGGTTTATCTCCCATCATTAATGATGCATCCTGTATAACAATCTTAAAGCAATTTAAACATGCTGACTTCCATAATACTCAACCTAATTCAATATTTGATTTATATTATGAACTCTTTCTCCTTATTAAAAGTATTGCACAGTCTATTATGTAACATACAAGAGTAATTCCATCTATTTCCAAAACTATAAACTATTTAGACCTTATAGCTTGAAGGCATGGTCATATAGTCTGATAAATGAACGATAGTGGTTTTATTCATGTTAAAGGGCAAGCTGTAAAGTCTATCGAAAAATCACAATAGCAAAATTTACACATCTCTGTAAACTGAAACAAACCGTATTATGAGTTGTCACAATGTAAGAAACCAGCCACATATTATTTCTATCCTGAAAACTGAACTTGTAGTGTGATAAGCGCTGAAATCTTACCATGTAGAGCAAGGGCAGTCAACCTTCTTATACCTACCACCCACTTTTGTATCTCTGTTAGTAGTAAAATGTTCTCTAACTGCCCACCGGCTCCACAGTAATGGAGTAACTCCCCACCATAAAGTAGGGGACAAAAACCCTATCGCCCACCCTGAAAGCTGAAACAACCACTAGTGGATAGTAGGAACCAGGTTGACTACCACTAATGTAGAGGCACATCTAAGAAATCTTAAATCCATCTTTCATGGATACTATTGTTGATATTAAGGTTTCAGTGGCAACTTTAAATCAGCTGCACACAAATGATACAAAACACTGGCTGATTATTTGGTTGCACGTTCCCTTTGAGTCAAAGGTTGTATTTCACCTTGAACAGGCTGTTAATGGAGCTTATCTATTTTTTAATTAAGCTTTGTGAATCAGAGCAAAACTTTTATGAATTCTGATGCTCTTTTTAAAACAAAACAAAACTACATACATAGAAAAGTATATTACACAAAGAATACATTCAGGAATATATGGTCCTTCCTAAGAAGGTGCTTATTATATGCTTTCTGCAAACATTGAGTATAAACTGGAGTTATACCCAGACATTGTGAGTAATGTAATCTGCTCGCTGAACCTTTGAAAAAAGCTTGGTGTCCAAGTTAGAAATGTGCTTTGAGTAATTCATCAATAATGCAACAATCCCTGAATGAAACTGTATCTTCTGACTTGGCAGCACAGCAGAAAATTGCCTTTGCCCATCCTGATTCAGATTGTTCCCATTGGACATATGCCATGGACTGTACTTCCAGTAACCATTAATCTGTCTAGAAATAAATAAATAAATGAATAAATAGAATCTTCTTCAAAGTAAGGAATCCTAATGTCTTTCATATATTCATGCTAACTCTGAGAACACCAGCATTATTTGTTTATTCAAAATTAATGGCAGCAAAGAAAGCTATAGGGTTCAAAAAGCTGTAATGTGCCATGTTGGCAGAAATATAAATTCTTCCTTGCTTAAAGAAAATTGATTGTAATTTCCACTAAATGCTTAGTCATCAATTCGGCACAAATGTCCTCTTGCTAGCTCAGGCCTATTGAGACCTTGGCAACAGCAAGAAAAGGATAGTTGGACTGAGCAATAGTTGACTGAATTATTTAGCCCAGAAAGATCTTCTTCAAGAGAAGATATATCACTGTTTTTTCAAAGTCCCCTCCATAGCTCCCATATTTCTTCACCAAACTTTTAATTTAGTTGAATTTACTGTTGTGTTTAATTTTGCCTTGATTTAATTCTCATGCTTTAATTCTTATGTTATATCATTTTATTTTCCACTGATATGAGCTGCATGGACATAACACTGAATACCAATTAAAATATTTAATTAAATTAATTCAACAAATAGTTACCTGGTGTTGCAGAGTGGTCTGCCTAGTCTGTCTAAAAGGGGGAAGATTGGGAACTAATACAGGAGTCTCACGCAGAAGCTCCAAGGCATTGTATATTCTGTGAAAAATGTTTTGCATTCTGCAATAGTTACATATAACAAATCAGGATTTTTTTTGTGATTTCTGGAAATAACCCAGCTTCTTCATGATCCTTAAGCCCATGTCACACTGCACCAACGGATGGAAAGAGGATGTAAAATGGAGAAAAACACTTGCCATCCGTTTGGTTACGCGATTCATTCCGTTCTGAACTCACTGCGTCCGTTTTTCTTCCTCTCTATCCATCCAGCATCTGTCGACTGAGGTTCCATCTGCTCAAAAGTTTTGAGCTGCTAAAACTTTTTTGAGCAGAAAATGTATCCAAGCGCATCTGTTCTGCATCTGGCAATGCTATACGGGGAACATCCGTTCTGCATCTGTCGTCATCTGTTACGCGTCCGCTACTATCCGCTAGGGCCATCGCCGCTGCGCATTCCGGTCAACTAAAATCTGCTCCAGCGGAAAACGGACACAGGGAGGAAGGCGAAAAGGTGCCGGAACGGACGCGCAACGTTAGTAGCACGGACGGAAAAAGGATGAAAAGTGGATGCAGCTCGCATACAAAGCATTTAAAACAGAAAAAAACGTTCCAGAGGGACCTATCTCGGATATTAAGGATGTCTAGAGGATGCCTAGTGGATTGCAAAATGACACATAGTAGCAAAAGCTATATTGCCTATTAAAAAGGGGAGCAATTCACCTGAATCTCACTTTCAGTCCAGAAGCCCTGCTGGTGCAGACCTCTGCAGCTTCATCTGGCACTTGCTCTTCCACAGCATCCATTGAATGTCCACCATGGATCGTAACACACTCCTTTGGTAGCCACCATCGTTCTGCAACAGTGCGAAACCATATTACCAAGGCTCTATCAAACTGTTCTACAAGGAAGAAAAGGAGGCGTCCAAGAAGTGTCTGGGTCCGAAGAGGATCAGGAGAAGAGCAGAGTACAGACTGTACAACAAGCTGATGGTGGAACTGAGGAACGAAGACCCTCGTGAATTCCAGAACTTCGTGAGGATGCCACCAGCCATGTTTGACAAAGTTGTGGAGCAGCTGAGAGCCCAGTTGAGCAAGGCAAACACACAACCTCGCGGCCCAGCCTGGAACCTGGGCTCGAAGGTGGCACTCACTCTGCAGCACCTGGCCTCAGGGACCACCTAGAGGAGCAATGCAGTACGGCTGGAGGGTGCCCAACACAACACCATTAGCATTGGTGGTCAGAGAAGTGGTGCAGGGCCATCATCGAGAATACTGGAGGAGCTCCTACATGCCCCTCCACTGAAGAAGGCTGGAAGAAAGTTGCGAGAGCAAGTGGTATCACAAGTGGAACTTCCCCCACACCGTTGGAGCCATAGGTGGGAAGCACGTGGCCTGCAAAAGCTCATGCCAAGTCAGGGTCCAGCTTATTTCAACTACACAGGGCTTTTTCAGCATCCTCTCTTCGCCATGGTCGATGCTGACTACAAGTTCATGTACATCGATGCTTCAGGCAACGGGTCAGCTTCAGATGCCCAGATGATACCACCAAATCACCTCAAGGAGGGGCTAGAACGCAACCTTCATCATGGGCTTCCAAGATCCAGACCCCCTGCCCAATGACATGGAGGATGTCCCCTACTTCAGTCATTGGTGATGACGCCTTCTCCCTCAGAACCTACCTCATGAGCCCTACACTTCAAGAAACTCACCCGTGAAGGAGCATCTTCCAACTACAGGCTTGCCCAGGGCAAGACGGGTTGGTGGAGAACGCCTTTGGCATCCTGGCCAACAGGTTCCAGTACTTGGTCACCATACTGCAGCATCGCCCAGAGACCGTGAGGAGGATTGTGGAAGCTTGCTGCATCCTGCACAATCTCATGCGCGCACCGCTACCTAGTCTTGCAGAACAGGCTCGTGGACGACTCCAACAAGGCAATGGGGACATGGAGCTGGGGAATGGAGGCAAGGGCGAAACCTGATAGACACTGAGGATGTGCAAGCCCCAACAGAGCCTCACGTGAAGGGAAGAAGCAGCGCAACCTCCTGAGACACTGGTGCAACTCCGCAGCTGGAGCAGTGGAGTGGCAAGACAGGATGATAGATGATTAATGGATGCTTCCTTCAGCCTGTCTCATCACACGGATGATATTGGGCCATGTTGTTGGGTGGGCCTACAATGAACAGGGCATTTAATAAAGAGTTGTGTTTATGCTGACGTGTGGATGAAGATTACATTATTATTGATACAAAGGGCCATAGGTCTGGCACCTGGGAGGGTGGACCATACAGTCCCTATGCTTGCACTGGAGGTTTATCTATCCCACTGCCTTTACCATCCAAAGGTATCCCTGCCCATCCACAGGTATCCCTGCCCATCCCACCAGCTATTACCCATCCCAAAGGTATTCCTGCCCATCACCTGCTATCCTTACCATCCCACAAGCATACAAAGGCTTAAACCCATTTCTAAAAGTTTCCAACCAAGACTTTATTTAATAAAATAAATGAAGCAAGTGTGTGAAGCAAAGATTATCTTTATTAATAACAAGCTGTAAAAGAAAAATGACCAGTCAAGTGTCCAAAACAAAAATAAAATCAACAGGTAGCCACCAGTCTCTGGCACTCTTCTTTGGTCACCAGAGGCATGCCCAGTCTCAGGGGTGAAGGGTCCAGGTGTTTGTGGAGTGCTTGCTGCTGAGTGCTGGTCTGAAAGCGCCAATGGGTGTGCCTGGCCCGAGAGGACAACAGGGGATGGTGTGTTTAGGAAGCTCTCAGACAACTGGCTTCAGCCCCGTGATGTTGAGAGCCCCTTCTCCATGACATGGGGTGTCAGCCCCAATAGATGACGACAGATGTACTAAAGGCGGGTTGGCTGTGGGGTGGAGGAAGGATCAGTGCAGTGGGGCTGTCTGGTCTGCAGCTGGGTGAGGACTGGCGTCGGTGGCATCTGTGGCATCGGTGGATTGGTGGGCAGAGTGGCATCGGGGGCATCAGTGGCATCGGTGGTGTCCAATGTACATGTGCCTGGACTGGGGAAGGGCTGCTGCCGGTGCTGCTGGACCTCTCTGGTAGCCATAGCCTTTGGTAGGGAAGGGCCTGTGGAAAGCCTTGGAAGGGCAGTGACATCAACCTGGGGTGGAGGAGCAGACCTGGACTGGGTGGGAGCAGGTTCATCTTGATCTGGAGGGTTGTGAAGAAATTGGTGATCCTGTCCTTCACCACCTGGTACTAGGGTTTCCGCCATGTTCATGAGGGCCTGGTTCACATAGGTGATGAAGGGCCTGCGATTGGAGGATGGGGCGTCAGTGTGTACCAGCTGAGAGAGGAGATCTACGCTGCTCCTGATGGTGTCTCTTGTCTCAGCAGGACAGTGTGGCTCTGTCCCTCCCGGTTTGCCTCTCTGCCTTTCTGTGAGGGTGGAGCTGGGGGTGGATGCAGGTTTGGGCTGTGGTGGAAGTGCCGTCTCCTTTTCTCCCACTGTGTCAGGGGTCCTCCACGCGCTACGCCACGGTAGTACACTGTCGGGGGAGTCTCCGTCGTGGCACGCTCCATAGATACCCTGCTTGGAGAAAGGAGCTGACTCTCTTCCAGAAGAGGACTGGCTCTCAGCAGGCTGACTGAGAGAGAGGGTTGTGAGAGGGGCTGCTCCTCAGTGGCGGATCTCACCCTCCAGGAAGCTGCACTTGGCACAGTTGTCTCTCTGTCCGTCAGCTTGACCGCGGCCCCTGGCCAGATTTTTTGAGGTGCAGCTTCCCGTACCAGGTGTGCATGTGCTTCCACCACCGAGGAGCACCCCTGAAGTGTAGCCCAGGCTCTCCGCCTTCCTCTCTCCAAGCAGCCTGCTTCCTTTTGGTGTCCCTATAGAGCCTGTGTCCTTCCGCCATAAGATACTCGTTCTCTCTCAGCACTCCAGCATCTCATCCTCATGTTCCTTTTCTGTGTTGTATTGCCTCCTCTCCCGTTCTCGCGTCTCACTCTTCCTCCCTTTGGCAGGACCATATGGGCCCTCATCAGAGGGGCTTCCAGGTTGTAGGAGCTGCCTCCTCCACACACAAACACGACCACCACAGCAACAGTAGCAACAAAAGCAGGACCAGCAGCACCAGCAGGACCACGCAGGACCAGGATCAGCAGCAAGAGTAAGCACCAGCAGCGGACCAGGAGCACCAGCAGGACCAGAGGACCAGCACCAGCAGGAGACCAGCAGGAACGAGGAAGCAAGCGCCAGCAGAGTAAGCACCAGCAGAAAGCACCAGCACAAGGAACAGCGCCAGCAGAGTAAGCACCAGCAGAAGCACCAGCACCAGGAGCAGCACCAGCAGAACCCCCGCCCAGAAGCAGCTTCAGCAGAGTAAGCACCAGCAGAAGCACCACTGCCAGAAGTAGCTTCAGTAGAGTAAGCACCAGCAGAAGCAAACACGCCAGAAGCAGCATCAGCAGAGTAAGCACCAGCAAAAGCCCACCGCCATAAGCAGCATCAGCAGAAGCAGCTCTTCCAGAAGAATAGCATCAGCAGAAGCCCCAGCCCCAGAAGAGTGAGCCCGGGATGCGAAGCCCAGCAGAAGCAGAGTGAGGGCCAGGGGTTGGGAGGGTGGCCCTGTCCCTCTTGCCAGGGCTGGCAGCAGATGGCTGAGGCTTCTCTTCTTCCCCATGGTTGTTGGCTGGCTGGCTGGCTGGCTGGAGTTGTGTCTTGGCAGCAGGTCTTTCCTCTGAATGGTGCCGCTGCCTGCGAGCTGCTTCCCTTTATATCTGCGGGGCTGCGCAATGCATCCTCCCCGCATGCGCAGTGAACACTAGGCATCTGCTAGGCATCCACTAGGCTTCCGCTAGGCATCTGCTCGGCTTCCGCTCTGTATCCGCTTCATCCGCTCGGCTTCCGCTCGCATCCACTTCATCCGCTCGCATCCGCTCTGCATACACTGTATCCGCTTCCGCGTCCGCTTTGTTGTACTCCCCCGGAAGCCTTGTGGATGTGCCATCCGCTCCCATCCCGCTTCCATCCGCTAGGCTTCCATGGCAGCATTCGCTTTCCATCCGCCCTATGTCTTTCCCCCGTCCGTTACCTTTCCGTGTTGTCTGCTCTGGTTATGCAAATTTTGGCCCCTTTTGAGAGGGATAACAATGGATAGGAACATGGAACATTTTTCTCGTCCGCTGTGTCCTTTTTACAAACGTTTTGCATCCGTCAGCCAGTGTGACAGGGCCTTTAATTGAAATTGTACATCACTTTGAGTCTGAGTAGAAGAAGCAGTGTGGCTGCTAGTGGACAGATTCTTTGCTTCTCTAAACATCCTATCATGTGGCTACAAAAACATTTAAGCAAACATGTTGTTTTAGATTATCGTAAAACACTGAAAATAGAGTACAGAAAACATGTTCTCATAAGCAGTGCTTTGCTATATATATAAGAAGGGAAGGACTAATGCTTATGTCTAGAGATGGCAAGACTTAAAAAAGGAATTGAAGAAGAAATAAATTTTGTAATGCAAACTGGAGGACGAATGTTTGGCAAACTATGTTAGATATGATTAGATATGATTGCCAAAGCTTGGAAAATAGTGGTGAGCTGACAAAAATGGTTTAGCCAGTTTTGTAACTGCCATTTTTGTTGATTTAAAGATAGGGAGATTCTTTCTAAATGTAAGGAAAACTTGATGCTTTTAAATTAGAGCAGGGCTAAGTTTGGAAAAGGCCATCAAAGAAATGCATCATGGAACAAAATCTTCTCTATATAGAAAATCTCCTCCATGGACAAGGCTGAAGAAAAAGGCAGATTGTAAAATGACCCATCTGTGAGAGGATGTCAACAATATAATCAAAACCCTTCTTACCTCTAGCATGAAGTAGAAAGGAATAGAATAGAATAATGGAAGAGACCTTGAAGGTCTTCTAGTCCAACCCCCTGCCAGGCAGGAAACTCCACACCCCTTCAGACAAATGGCTATCCAACATCTTTTTAAAAAATTCCAGTGTTGGAGCATTCACAGCTTCTGAGGCAAGTTGTTCCAGTGGTTAGTTGTTCTAACTGCCAGGAAATTTCTCCTTAATTCTAAGTTGCTTCTCTCCTTGATTAGTTTCCACCCATTGTTTTTATCCTGCGCTCAGGTGCTTTGGAGAATAGCTTGACTCCCTCTTCTTTGTGGCAGGATATTTCGACATAGAAATGGCAGTTTTTAACTATAGCTGATAAAGTAGGCCAATGACACAGTGCTGTTCCTTTCAATTGATACAGGAGTCTTTACTGGTAGATAAGCAATTCCTTAGTAATGTTTTGGCAGCATTCAGGTTGATTATATTTTCAGTAGAAGAAAAGAATTCCCTTTAAAACTGCCTGGACAGGGTAAAATGAATGCAAGAGATTGGAGAGAAGACTATAGTTATATATGGCTTCTATAAAGAAATGATGACTCAGACTAAAGACTTCTTTTGTTTCTTTCACTGTGTTAACAAAAAAAGAAATAATGATGAGTGGTATCTTAAGTGCTATACCTGCACCATATTCTGTGAACCCACAAAGGCTTGTCCCAGGGAGCTGCCATACTGCTGCCTGTGGGATCTTGTCTGAAAATATAGTATGGAACGTACCACAAGATATGTCACAAACTGACACATGAAGAAAGAATACTGAGTGGCAGTTCTCATGCATGATGGGCAACCACCACTTTTATTTTTCTTCCCCCAGTCCATACCAACACCACTATCTCAACCATATAGCATTATTTTATATTTATGTTGATGATTAAATTCTTTTATGAAATTAATGTAACTAAGAGAAATGTATGAGATAGCTCATTGTTGTTGTTGTTGTTGTTATTCTTGTTTTTACTATAAGTAAAACAAGAATAATAAAGTAGTAATATTAAGACACATTCTGCTTGCATAATTCTTCAAATAATTTTGGTTACCTGGCATTTCCAAGATCACAAATCTATTTCTACAAAGAAATAAAATTGAGAGATATGCATGCTATCACCTTTGTGTTCAGAATCAGTTGCAATTAATGGAAATTGCTGGCATTCTACACATCAAACACATTCATATCCACTTGTTCAAGATAAAGTCAGAGAAGTAGGAAACACCCAAAGTTCTTTTTTTTGTGGAATTTTGAATATTTATTGGAGGAATTGAGAGTGAAAATGGGAAGAAAGAAGGGAAAAATGAATAGCAAAATTGACAAAACTAAGATTTGACAAATATCCAGAGACAGACAGGAGATGATGTAAAAAGCAAAGCACTTTTTAATCATATATGTGGATTTGGAAAAGGGAAGAATCACGCAATCAAAAAAAGAGACCAAAAGCAATGAATCGCATTTTTAAAAAAAGTTGGTTTTTTTTACTGATCTCTGTCTTCCAGAGAGCATTTGTAATATGCTGAAGGTCAAACAAATTCAATGAGAAAAGTGTAGAAAGGAAGGGAAAACAGGTATAAGAAAAAAAAAAAAGTTCTTCCCTCCTTTCATCTGGATAAATTTCATGTAAATTTCACAGTGCCCAACCCAGTGCTCAAGACCTCATCATCATTTTTTTCCATATGTAGTTTGCAACATTATATACAATCTGTCACAAAACCAGTAAAAATGATTCAGAGCTTCAAGTCAATTCAACTCCAGATTAGGCCCCTATTTCCCAATTCATCCCCTTGTTCAAGGCTTGTTTGTCAAATGTTATTTCTGTTTTTAGAAAGTATGTGAGGGTATCTGCTATATGTAAGCTGTCATTAGTGTTTTTATGTTTATGAGGAAAAATCCTCCATTTTTCAGGCGTTTGACTATGTGCTATTGACTATTCCTGAGAAATCAGTTTTACTGAGGTAAATTTGCAGTCACTTGATAAGAATTGTTCTATTGCTATATGGCCTTGTGAGACACCAAATGCCAGGGCACTTTCATTCAGGTTTGGTCACTCACATAATTTGCTTTGCCAAGAAACTTCTAGGTCAGGCAGAATTGGCTGAAAACAGAAGCCAAAACACCCCATAAAGTGAAGGAGGAAAAGGTAAGAAACAATGCTTTGATTTAATGCATCAGACAGTCTTCAAGCACATTGATCTACATTGCTGTTCTGAATGAACATAAATATGAGTTGTTCTCAGTATCATAGCAAACAATGATGTTTCAGTGAAGCAGAAGAAAGTAGAACAAAACAAAAAGTCAGCTGGGCACAAAAGCTACTAAGAGGGAGAAGGGAATGTTCCTGAGCATATAATCGTTATAATGCCAGACTTCTAAATTCATACATCATACAGCAAAGAAGCAGGTTCACTTCATCCTCCCATCAATTCGGTGAAAGAAAAGTAGGACCAAATGCAAAACAAAAATCTAAAACAAAATCATATTCTTATAATACTCCAGGGGGTTATAATCATTAAATACATCTTATTGTTGAACTTGCCAGTGTTTTTTTTCTTTCTAAGTTAAAGCAAGGTTTCTGAAGTTCCAGAAAAATTTAGCTTGGAATCAAGATGAAAATTGTGTCTTTTATTTCATCTCATTCTGTGCAATGTTTTATTTTTATTTTTTTTTAAAAAAACTACTTGTTCCAAGAGTTTTACATTTTTCACACAAAATAAATTGAGGAAGAGTTTTAGCCTGAACTTTACATAGGCAGTATTTTCAAAGAACATTTTTAAGCTGGTATCTTTTTTTCAAAAGAAGGAACAAAAAAACTTCAAGGGAAAACCTTTCAATCACCTTTCTATTGAAGACCAGAGGTATGTGCTAATAAATAGAAAGAAAGAACATAAGCACAAACCAAAAGAAAGCTAGGATGCTGAATTACTTTAAGAAACTGGAGAGGATATGAAGAGTTTGATTCTAATTCAGGATTTTATGTTTCACAAAAGGTATATAGGTATATTTAATATAATTCAGTTTAATGAAAATGCCAGCTTTGTGTATATAAGATAATTGTTTGGGCAGATATTTCTTTCCTGAATACAGTGCCAAAGTTTAAGTGTAGAAACCTTGATTTGAACTACATACCAAAACAGAAATACACAATATTCATAGCAATAATAAAGAGCATTCAAATGAAATAAGGGAATTTTACATCATAGATATTGAGTTTGTAGGTTTGACTTCTAAATGATTTTTGTTTATATGTTTTGCTTTGTGAACCAATCAGAATAGGCAATTGGGATGGCAACCAACCAACCAAATCAATTCACTAAAACTTATGAAGAACATTTAAACAAACAAGATATATTTAACCAAAAGAAAAGAAGGCTAAAGGGAAACATTACATCCATCTTCTAGTACTTGAATGCCCATAAGAGGAAGGAGAGTATGGATTTGTTCACTACAACTCCTGAAAGCAGGATAAGAACCGATAGATGAATGTTAATTTATTTTAGTTCCACAGAAAAATAGTGAATTATATTAATAGCTACCACATTTAGAATGAAAAAGTCTATACTGCAAAAGAAACTATGTTAACTTAGAATATAAATTGGTAACAGATACCATTATAAGGAGATAAACCATTCACATGATTAAGACATCATCTGAAAATGCTGTGGAGATAAAAAGAAAAAGTTGTTCAAAGGAGAAAAGAAGCTAAAAAAACTTTTCATTGTTTGGACAAGTAATGTCTAGTAAAATGAGTTATAATAAAATATGATCCAATTCGAGTCAAGCATTTTAATGCTTGTTTGAACTGTAATTGTAACCATTGGGTCTACTATGATTGTGAAATAAACATTATGAACCTACAAATGCATACTCATAAACACACACACAATATCTACATTAACATGTACATTGAACTGCAGCAATGTTCAAGATTTTTCAGAAAATGGGTGCTGATATATTTAAAAATATTTTATTGAAAAGTAAAACAATAGAAAAATGAAATGAAAATACATGTATCAATACAATTTCAAAAATACTGTAAAGTTTTAAATTTATAATGCTGCACAGAAAAAGAAGTTCTCATAAGAAATTTGTTCTATGAGTAAAATAATTTGAGAAAGTTTGTGTGAATGATTCTAAGTCTAAGCAAACACATCACAGTAAACCATTTATTGAGCTGTAATTTCCAGAAATCATGTTGAATAATAATTTTGTACCCAATCCCCACACAACATAATGTCTTAATATCTCAAAACAGTTGAAATTCTGGGAATATAGTGAAATAGCATATTTCTATCTTTAGAGCACGGGTATCAAACTCGCCGCATCACATTGCTGTCAAATGACATTTTGTAATGTTTTTCTCATTTGTGGACCTGGGGTGGACGCGGGTTTCATGTGACCCATCTGGCCTGAGGCTGTCAGTTTGACACCCCTGATTTAGAGTGATGATAAATCTAAAATTATGCCAACAATCCTGCATATTTCAATTCAAAGTATGGTAAGTGTAGGACAAATACAAATCTTAAGAGTTAATGTTTCAATTTTTAATTTGAATTTCCAGTAGGAAGCAAATTACATCCGGCTACTATTCTCTGAAATATATAATCTGTTAAATAAATGTTTCTGCTAAATTAACTTTATCCTAGGATCTAAATAATTATTTCCATATTCTACAGAATGACAGATCACTCAGATCATTATTATCGCAAGATCACAAACTCATAATGTTCACTTTATAAATGTTTTGATGTAAACATTTTATTTATTTAATTCAGATAAAATTGGGGCAGTTGGATGGAGTTGAGTGTTAACTGGCCAGATGCTCTTCTTGATACCTACATGGAATTTACAGCAGATTTTTTTCTTTGCGCCTTAGGAGAGAAACATCTGCCAAAGACCACATTTTCTTTGACAGGTTTTCTATATTAAACATATTTTTAAAATATGTTTTTATAAAACATATATAAAAATATATAAATAAAAGCATTATCCCCAAATATATGGAAAGTAAACATATATTTGGATGAAAGTGCCAAAGTTTTTTTAACATGCATTTTGCAGAATTAAATGAAGATATTTACACTGATTTCAAAACAAACAAATGTCCAAATTTCTTTCCAAGATTTCAGTCCAGTCATTCAATAACTTTTCAGTCCAGAGATTGAATAAGAGGTACTTTGTTCTAATCAATACATTAAACTAATAGAAATACTAATAAGAAATCTAAAATTCTAGAAAAACAAATCTACTTTTTCAATAGATAGTTTTCATTTTAAATTCAGATGTAATGGATTGAAAGATACTTTTGACAACCTGGTGTTTAAAATCCCTTAAATTTACTTAAAATAGTATAAAGATATAAAGGTAAAAGTTTCGCTTGTCCAGTCAGCTGTGCTCATTTCCATTTCTAGCTCAGGCAGTCAGCATTGTCCAAAGTTGCTTCTGTGGCCATGTGACCATACTTCAAGCCACACAGAAAGCTGTTACCTTCCCACCAAAGTAGTACCTATTTATCTGCTTGCATTTGCATGGTTTTGAATTGTTAGATAGGCAGGCACAAGAACAGGAGCTCATCCATCACACAGTGCTTGAATCTCAAACTGCCAAAGTTCTGATTGATAAGCCCAGCGTCTTAACCCATAGACTACCACACATCCCTAAAGATAAAAAATAAGGGTGCATACAATTTAAAATATATTTAAAATAATATTTTGTTTAATGGTATAAAATAAAGTGAAGAATTTGGGACTTCCGGTTTGAGCTTCTTCAGCAACAGACTGAAACCTCGTCTCTGTGAGGCTTTGATCTGTGCTCACCGCTGGAACGCCCCGAGCCAGCTGGTTTTGGGGCTAAGCCACCCCGTAGAGGTGGGGAAAGGGGGGAGACTGCCTGCAGGGTTGAGGAGAGCCACATCTCTCCTCCCCAGCTGGCCATTACTCCCTTTCCGGTTGCAGCGGTGGTCAGAAATGGCCACCACAAACTCAACCAGAAAAGAATGTGCAGGAGGAAGATAAAAGGAGAAAGTTTTCGTTGACCAGGTCAAACAGCAAAAGCAACAAATAAGGTACCCTGGAATTGAAACTATTAAAAAACAATAACATTGTTCCCTAAGAAGATTTTTCAGCTATGAAGGAGAGAGAAAAGGAAAGAGATTTGGTTTTTTTTCCTCCTTTTTCTTATACTGACAGCTAAGAGACTTAAGCAAGAAATTGAAAAAAAAATCCACTTTGACATCAATAGGCATTTAATGCCGAAAATAAAAAGTCAAAGGAATAATAAAGATTGCTGAATAATTAGAAGCTTTTGAAAACAGGAATGGAGAGAAAAGAATAAAAGGGCAGGATCTGGAAGGGAGGAGACTGCCGAGAATTAAAAAAGAACTCACAGAAATCTCAACAAGACTTCCAAAGATACATTCTAACTGAAATACACAATAAAAACCTCAGGAAGAGAAAGTCGAAAAAGAAATAAGAAGATATAACTCATGACTATCTGGATTACTTGATGATTTCTGGATTTTTGTTATTGTTTTGAATGACTAAAATCAATCGGATGGTTGTTTAAAACTGTTTAAAATGGTCCACTTTTAGAAGAACTGAAAATGGAACTTAAAAGTACAAAGAAGATGCATAAGAAGGGAGAGGTTCTTTTGCGTTCGTATTTCAGTTTTAGAAATGGAGATTTGGAATTATGAGAAACAAGAAATGCCTGCAGAACAAGAAGATTGCGACAAAGAAGAAGCCATCTTTAATTAACAAGTAATCTTAAATGGGGGGGGGGAGGAAAGGGGGGAAAGAGAATGGAAAGTTTAAGATTGGGAAAAACAACTCAAAAAAAGAGAATGAAAAATAAGTATAAAAATCAGAAAGCAATAGAAGAGGGAAACGCAGAAGAGAGAATATGAACTAGAGAGACAAGGGGGTAAAAGGGGAGGGAGAAGATGAGAGAGAAGAAAGAAAAAAGAAGTTATAAGGAAAGAAGCAAAATATAGAGAAACAGGGCCTATTTTGAGATAGTGGGTGAAAGCTTAATGGAAAAAGGGATTCTGCAAAGGTACATAAGATAGTATGGTTATATTAGAAGCAGAAATAATTTTAGAAAATATGAAACAATGTATGATTAAAATGTCTGATAAAATAGCTACGTAATTCAGTGGAATGCTTGTCAATAAATAAATATAACAAAGGGTATATTTAATGATTTATAAAACATATGTGAAGAGAAATAAGGGAAAAATTAATCATGGAGATTATATGTGTTTTTCAGGAATTGAAAAGAAGTGTTCAAGATGTTAAGAATGGAATGAGGGTATATAACTACATATATTTACAATCTTTTTTTAAAAGAATATAGTGTGTATTATAAGAATGTACCAAGCAGAATTTGATTGGAAGTTATGTATTATATATTTATATGAAGAAGTCATCACCTTAAGGTATATATTGAAGTTTAAATAAGAGTTGAATGGATGTAATTAAAAGATATAAAGGTGTCATACCCCAATTAATAACTACCAGGATTGTTTTATGAGAAAAGATAATATGAAATTGAAACAGAACAGACAAAAGTATAAATATAATGATTTGAATTTGAGATGAGATAATCAAAATAAAATTGAGAAAATTAAAAGAGGGCAAAAACTATATAGAAAATGTAAAATAGTATAAAATGTGGAATAGAATACAAAACGGAGCATGAAATTGAGTTTTGTGTCTGTATAAAGAAGTTCAACCCAGGGTCATGCTATTTTCAAAAAAGATGTTTTACTTGTATTTTGTATATGTGAAAACCCAAATAAAACTTTATTAAAAAAAATAAAGTGAAGAATTTGGACTGGTATTTGTATAACAACAAAAGTATAACTGCCCAAATTCCTACCATGATATAATGATTTTTCCTGAATATCCAGTAATAAGGGATTTGAGTTTATGGACTTAAATTATAATTTGAGAATATAAAAGACCCTAGAGACTTCATGACTTCATAAGAAAGTGTTGTAGTACCTGTAATTACATACAATTGATTTATTACTAAGATTTGAAATACGGTAATTATAATTGGAGGATTCTTCAAATTATCTCTAACTTTATTTCTTATTTAGACTTGAAACAGCATTTCTTTGAAAATGAGATTCAATCTTCAGGGACTTCAGTGTTGTTTTAACATATTGTCAGGGGACAGAGTTAAACAAGATAGTGTATAATTCTTTCTTTTTTTCAAAATCTTATTTATTTCTACAAGTTTTTCCATGTAAGAATGTAATACATTCTTTAAACATTTAAAGTTTCAGGATTCTTTGCTTTTTTGTAAAAATACAGTATGAGGATAGTGGCATTGCAGTAATCAAGAAACCAGTTTTTTAAATAAAATAAAGCATACTGTAATTTTAAAATCGTTACACATCCCATATTAATAAAATGGTATGATCAATATGGTGCTCCTTCCAATGAAGCTAGGATTATCTTTCTTTCTTCTGCTATAGGCATATGTGGTTTTATTCCATCATGTTTTCTCTGCATCATAATCCCAAAATTTCCCAAAATGCCAAAATTTTCTGCAATTTTTGTACTTTAAAAAATAGATTGTGCACATATTTTTATCAGATTGATTCACTTCCAAACACTTTCTAGAAGCATTGCTTTTCACTAAAAATGGATTAATGTCATGATTCTTCAATTGGTGTTTTTGGGACATAAAGTCAGTCTGGTATTGTTTTTCACCATGTGTGGTTTTTTTTCCTTTAAAAGACAGTAGCACTTACCACCACGAGGGAACTCAATCCACAGCTTTAGGGCTTGTCTCGTATTCGAAAAAAAAAAACAAGATAGTGTACAATTCTAATGTTTGTTTTATTTTTATATCAATCATTTGGTGGGTTGCTCAAGAAATTTGAATATTTGTTTTCCTAGAGTCTAAATAAATGTATCTCCATCTTCTTTTATGAACATGATATAATGATTCTATCTAGGTACTCTGAAGGCCTCTGAATAATCTTGTATTTCCTGACACAGTATTGTTAAGAAAGCCAGTTAAAAATTAATTTAGATTCCTTGATTTTACTAAGAGTTCAAATATTCACACTTACAGGGTATTTTTTCATACTTCTTTTGACAAAAATATCCACGGAATCTATGTGGTTTTGAATACCCAAAAAAGTCTATAGCTATATATTCTTTTATTTTTTTGTAACCACAGGAGGTCATTATATGCCAGTAGCTTTCAAATTATTTATAGTTCATTTCCTATATAGAACATAACTTAATCTTTTGACCTTGCTCAAGTTAAAATTCTCAGAGTAATATCCCAGCTACCTCTATTGCTTTTCTAATGCTTCCTTAGAATTAGAAGTCAGTCTGATGAAAGTTGAGATGAGAGCTTGGTTAAGTAGATTTAATTACAGACTTAGATTTCAACAATGTTTAATTGGCCTTACCTTCATAATTGAGGAAAATGGTTTTCAATCAAAGAGGGAGCAAAGTTTTTATATCAAAGCTTCTTCAGTTGGGTTTACACCTTCTTATTTATTTTATCAAGGTTATGATCAAACAAGATCACTTTTTGAACAAGATATGTTTTGGCTGTAGACTGATAAAACATATCCTTCTTTAGTCATAAGATATAGATGTCATAAGATATAGATATATTAAATGCCTTCGATAACTAATAGACCCTGTCAACAAAACTGTTACTTTGGCTTACTGGAGCTTTCCCATTGGTTTTATTGGAAAGAAAATACAGTAAAACTTTCCTTTTAAAAGTTTATGCTCTTGGACAATGAATAGGCAGAAACATTTAACCACATTCCTTTTGCCAGTCTAAAGAGATATTTGAAGTGCACTTATTTATTTATTAAAGTCCTTTATTGCTGAGGTGACTTTTTCAATAAGAATACTGAGTTGTTCAAATCAATATATATTCTTTTAATTTTAATTATAACCTGTTGTTATAAATGATATTTTCCTGAAGTCCTTCCTTTTATATATTATTCTTAATTCTAAAATGTTGGTATTAATATCTTTATCTTTTATTGTCCATATTGTATTAATTTTTGTTGTTAAAAGTAAAATAAAATTTGTTACAAAAAGAAGAAATCCATACATCAAGATAATCAGATCAAACATAAAATAACGTAAAGTCCCAATGACTATGAATATCAAAATTATTAATGGGACTTAAATTGATTTGATCCAACTTATGGATTAATCAGGCAAGATACTAAACTCAGATACTACTGAAATGACAATACTGAAATGACACTACTGAAATGACTGAAATGAGGTAAAAAAAAGAACAAATAAGAGATTAGGCTGCTAAAAATGTAATATCTTACAGAAAAAAGAATTAAGAACTCTGCTTCCTCTATTGCAATCCTTTTAACATTTTCAAAAATTTTAGTAGCACAAAGAAGAGGTTATAAAATTAAATTAAAATAATAAATATTGCATTAATAGCACGGGAAATATTTTATTTAAATGATGACATGGCATTGATAATTACATGTGATGTTAATAGTTAAAATAAACCTGCCAATCAAGACCATAATAATTTCAATTAACTGCATTTATTAAGTTTCTTTGATAATTCAAATTATACTTTAGTATAAAACTAAGGTTTTGAGACACAAAAATCATTTTATTATTTTATTGTTTATATTAGGAAAGCGAAGAGAAGGAAAGGGAGGGAGGAAGGGAGGAAGGAAGGATCCATGATTATACTGTTAACAAAATAAACTACTGTGATTAAAGTATGGTTTGTGGAACTTCATTATCTTTATAAACAAGCAGAATGTTCAGCTTGTTTCTTCCTTGTGTAGTCTGTATTTCTGTTTCTCAAGATAACAGAATTCCCAAACTTGTTCATGTGGACATATGTAAAGCTATATTTGAAGGGTACATATTTCCTCACAGTCATTTTTTCCTGTAGACTAAATTTAAATGATACTTTGTATATCCCTCATAGGACTTGGCTTCCTTTATAATCAACATATTGTAATTTTATTCTAAACTGTACACCTTTAAAAATTATATATTGAACAGCATTCTATTTTATATAAACTAAAATAAAGGAAAAGCAAAAATAAACCTAGGAAAAAAGGGGGGAGAAGATCCGTATAATATAAATACAACTTATTATTAAATTTAATTTATAACAATCACAGTACATAACATGAATTAGAACATCCAATAAAAAGTTCTTAAAAGTTAAAGAATAGAGCATATAAGTCTTAAAAATAGTGTCAGAAAGTTAAATTGGATTATTTCCAAAAGCAAGTGTAGCATGAAAATAAATACAATTGTAATTAAGTAAGTAAAGTTCCTGAATAATCTTTTCATCGAATGTTACAGGCACAGATCCTAGCTGCCTGGTAACTAATAATTGTTATCTAACAATAGAATTGTTATAAGAGAGACCAGATCACCAGGACTATTTGTAAATAGAGCAGTAGTAATTTCAATCCACATATCCTGGTATGACTGGTAGCACTTTAAAAAATGTAATTGTGTCTCCAGGTCTTTGGCGCTGCAGGAATATAACTGTTAATTAAAACCTATATTATTAAATCTTTCTTGTAACTCAACAGTCTGATATCCATTGGCACATGCTAATATGACTCTATGGAACTTTGAAAACACAATATTAGATAAATATCTAGTTGGCTTACAATCCTGAATCATCCTGGAAAATCTTGCTCTAGAAAAGTTTCAGATTTGTCTGTGGGTCAGAGTCCATTGTTTTTTTGATTATCAGTAGTAAAGGAATCATCAAGTTCCAAAAAGAGAAGTGATAGTTTCTCTTCAACTAGCTTTGGCTACAAAATTTTTCTACTATTCAGGGAGATTACATCTGCAGTGTCAAACATAACTTAATCCTTGCAAACCAAACTCTTGCCAGTCTCCTAACCAGACTGTTTTTTAAATGTAAAACTACATAGGGAATCATAATTTGCCATTGACAAAAGCACTTGTATACTGAACATTTGAGAAACTCTGTTCAATTGTGTCCAGAGGAGTCCAAATCTGTGTCCTTCAGAAAAGTGGATAAGAACTTCAAAAATTTTTAGGATGAAATGTCTCCATGCAGATACAGACTAATGCCTACAAATAAATGAAACAATTCCCTATGCATTTTCAACTAGGTAAGTGCCCTAAGAAGCCAAGGCACTGAATATCATCAATTTATGTGTTTATTATGGCAAATTCTGTGATCTCACTGAAATTGATGGTAAAGCTTTCTTGCCTACAAAAAGAGGTCAGGACATAGTGTTCTTGTATTTGTAGTAGTAGGTGACGACAGTACCATATTTTCACTATATAATAGAATAGAAATGTGCTTATATGTTTGCTTAGGTGGATGGTCACAATTATCCAGTTATCCTTAGGTGGATGGTCACAATTCATATAAAAATTGAATAGAAAAGTGCCCAAAATGCAGTCTTCTTTTATTTTAAGTTTTTCATTGAGTTTCTTAACTGACTTAAAGTATTAAGTTTCACAAAATATATTATTTGGCTTTCATGTAAGTAAATGATGATCACTAGAGGATGTCTATAATGCTATACTCTAACTGTGGAAGTAACATCAAAGGTAACTAAAAGCTGATATAACATAAAGCTGACTTTGATTGTTTCACATATTTTCACACAGTTCTGTGGTTTACAGAATTGAAAGGAAAAGAAACAAGACTGGATTCAAACTGGAAGAAGAAAATCCAACACAGATCTAGCAGCCAAGGGCAGAATGAGATAAACTGCTACATGATATCATTTCAGTTACAATTATTTCTGTGAGCATCTTTACCAAGCAAAGGGGTTACAGATTTATAATTGTAGACAATGGTATTGTTTCAAAATTTACTGCACAAATAACGAGACTACTCATTTATTATTCTTACAATTAGAGAGAAATTGTTCACTTGAAGAAAGCCAGCCTGCAGGGCATCAGGATAAGCATCTTATTATTTAACAGTTTATCATTGTTTCAAGTTATTCTTCTACAGTACAAATGTAACACTATCTGTATGTCTGTAGGATTACTTTTTTAAAAACAAAGATGCTCAAATTATTTTTGTCAGTTCATAACTAGAAATTTACTTTTCTGTTAGTGAATTCAGGAAAGGAAGAGCAAAAACCACTCTTTAATGTTAGCAATAGGCTTGTAATAATGAACAGGATAAAAACAAACAAACCAGAGTAATAGATTTGGAAGGGATATTGGAGATCTTCTAGTCCAACCCTATGCTCAAGCAGGAGACTCTATACTATTACAGAAAAGTGGTTGTCCAGTTTCATCTTATAAGACTCCAGTGATGGAGCACCCACAACTTCCAATTTGTTCCACTGGTTAATTGTCCTCATAGTTAGGAAATTTCTCCTTAGTTTTAGGTTGCTTCTCTCCCTGATTAGTTTCCATCCATTGTTTCTTGTTTGCCTTTTTGTACTTTGGAAAATAGGTTGATCCCTGTTCTTTGTGACAGCATCTAGTTTTTCTTTTCACCAAACTAGTTATATCTAATTCCTGCAACTGTTTTTTATATTTTTTTAACCTCCAGATCTATAATAATCTTTGTTGCTCTTTTTCTTAAGAGTCTTCTGGAATATCCTTTAGTGAATCAGTTTCTGTAACTCAGGATCTATTATAACAGCAGTTAAGAATTCAGATTTACATATTTTGTCCAGGGATGTTTTACCATCCAATAAAGATAGATTTAAGGCAATTAGAATAGGTATGCAAATTAGCATCAAATGAGATTGCAAATTTAACAAGAATATTGGCTGAAACATTATTACATGTATACTATATATCTCAACTTTAGATACTTGGAATGACAGCAACAAGAAATAATAAAAACAAAAAATAATTTATTTGTGCAGAAGAAAGGAAAGTCTTTCAAATTAGGATGGCTCACAATACATTTTGATCTTATGCATGAAAATTCTGTAAAATATAGTTGTGCTGAAGAAAGTCCTGGAGATCATTTTTTTAAAATGAAGAATTATTTCACATAATAATATAATCTTCCTTTTTGTTAGGTTGCCCTTTTAAGAATAAAGAACTTTTTTTACCATGATTGCTAATTGTCCTTAGACAGCTGGAATGAAGGAGAGAAAAATATACAGTAACTACAACAGTGAAAAACTTCCCAATGATTCTTTCTTTTCCAGGCCCTCTCTGAAAGAGATGGGTAATTAAGAAATAGGAAGTACAAACACACAAACAATACTTAGTTGGGAAAAGCATGTGGAAGTGTTGCTGAGGTGGGGAGACAGGGACGCATGGAATAAGAAGAGTGTATGGAGCGGCTTCTTTTTTCCTTCCTTCCTTCCTTTCTTCCTTCCTTCCTTCCTTCCTTCCTTCCTTCCTTCCTTCCTTCCTTCCTTCCATCCTTCCTTCCTCTCTCCTGTCCCTTTTCCTCCCCTTCCTTTGCCTTTCCTTCCCAGCAGGAAGGAATGTAGCTGCTTCTGATTGGGAGAGGGAGCAAGGTATTTACAGACTGGCTGGGAAACTACAACGGACATTGAGAATGAAGGTAATATGACCACAGCAGCAACCCAGCAGCCTGGAGTACTGAAGCATCCACAACTTACCCAAATTTCATTCTTTGGGAATCATGTCTCCTAGATTTGGACACATTTTGTAAGTTAGCCTTTTTTAAGTACCTTAGTTCAAAAATTATTGCCTTACAATGCTTCATCACACCTAGTTAAAGGTCAAGACAATGAGAGCTTTACTGGCAATTCGATTACAATCTATTTTGCACACTTCAGTTATTCACTGCACAGTTGTTAGACAACAGTTTATAAATACTGAGTCAAATTTGAAGTTTCTAAATGGTAGAATTTAGGGTCATTATTATAACATTAACTACCCATTTCTTATGAAATAATAATCTCTGGAATAAAAAAGTGCAACATTTGCTGAACCGTATGGTGATTCAAAGGTCACTGGTGATATATTAACCTTTTATTCCTGAGACCTGAAACTCACATTATTTTATGCAAAGAATATGAGAAACCAGTAAATCACATCAGGTATATTATGATTAAATAGTACAATTTTATTACAAATTAGCTCTTGTTGATCTATGTTTAGTATTGATTAAGATTATAGTTATATCTGTTTGCTTTATAATCTCTGCTGCAAATTCCTGCCCAGCAATTCATCAGAATGACAGGCAAAATTCTTTCTGAGAATCAGCATATCTGATAGAATCTATTTCCAACTGCTCAACAGAGAGCAGAAAAAATCAGAATGATGATTTGAAATTGTGATTTCAAGGTATTTAAATAATAACAAACGTTTTTGCTTGGGGTATTGATTAGACTGGGAAGTAAGGAATGAGAAAGAAAGAACCCCCCCCCCCACTTTAAAACAGAGGGTTTCATATGTCTAGTTCTTAATTCCATATATTTTCCTAATTCTTTCTTTCTTTCTTTCTTTCTTTCTTTCTTTCTTTCTTTTCTTTTCTTTTCTTTCTTTTTGTCAATGCAATTAACATTGGAGTTGCGAAGCCAATAAATTGAAAGAAAGAAAAAAAAGGAGAGAAATAAAAAATAAAGTTCAATATAAGCTGCTAAATTAACCTGTACACTGAGACACAATCCAGAATGGAGAACATAAAGTGAGAATTGTTTGATCTTTTTCTTCTGAAAATATAAGATTAGGAGATAAACATGTGTTCTAAAAAGTACATTCTAAAGTTAACACACAAGTTTGCACAAATAACACTTGGCAACTAGTGAAGGTCTTTAAGTATGGCACAGAAATTAGCAATTCAGCTGCTGCATTTTCTTAAGAATAGCCAATATAATGTCAGATTGTGCAGTAGGCAAATATGGATAATTCTTGTCAAGTCTGACTACTTAAGAAATAATAACAACTGATATACTAGCTATAAGTATGCAAACATATAATTTAGTCACTTACTGAATGTATGTGATTTGGTCACATTAATGGGAATTTTCACTGGAAATTGGATAGGTAGAGAGTGGCTTATTGATTTGCTGTGCCATTCTGTGAACATTAGAACAGTATCTTCATGAATTCATTTGAGTGGAACTAATGACATTGCTTTCTAGTGGGCTTAAGTCTTCCTGGAAAGTTGATTTCAGAAGACTTCTAAAGATTCCAATTCAAAACTCTTGCTTATATTGTCTTATAGGATTCTATTTATGTATGTAAACTATTGTAGGTATAATCAAGATGTTGGGCTGAATCTGGGGATGGAAGCAAGTGTGTTATCTAAAAACATTAATAACATTCAACACATGGAAATTTCAAGATCTGGTTTATGAGAAAAAAGATGATTACACTAACCTCTTGGTTTTCCATTCTTTAAAAGGTGGTTCAAACAGCTTCAGAGTTCCTGCCTCAAAAAATGAATACTAGATTTTTGGCTTACTCAGTTTTAAAGATTCTGTGTATTAATCTTTTACATTCTTGGCAATGACTTAACTAATGAGTCTTTTGAATCCTTCCTTCTGAGTTGTGTTCTACTGTTCTTTAAAGTGTTTGATAAGAGGCATGCTGCAAAAATTGAATGTCAGCAATACCAGTAGGTAACCTGTCACAGAAATATGGAAAGACTTTGGACAATCCCATAAGAATACTCAATTTCAGCATGATGGAAGTGGATGAATATCTCTGATTTATAATATTTCTTCCAGTCAACTATCTGGGACTGATATACTACTACTACTTCTTTTCACTCTGCTTAAAGTAAAAGTTTCTGAATTATAATATTTTTTCTAGGTTACTTCATATTCATCTGTATTTAACTTACTGTATATCTCTTTCATAATGTTAAAAAAATTACTTTAAGGTTCTGTCCAATTTTTATGACCTTGACTTTATTTCTTTTTATTTTTATACAAATCTCCCTCAACTTGCTTTCTGTCTACTCAATACTTTTAAAGTCAGTTGCGATTAATATTAGATTTTGCCAGCACCTGCTGCAATAGATTAGATAAAAAGAATGTCAATGAAAGTTGGGAAAGATCAGGTGGCAAATATTTTTGTTATTGTTATAAACATTAATATAAAAATGTAAAACAATATTTTGGTGATCAAAGCACTTAAGTTCGAACAAACCCAAAGATAGAGAAGGGATCTCTCTAGTGAAAGGAGGGGAACACAATATAACCTACATTTCAAAAGGCTTCTTTATAAAATCATATTGATTGATGTTGCCTGAAAAAGAGATAATTTGAATTTTGACCTTCTTAAAAACTGTATTTCAAAGTTATTGGAAATTTAGAACCTTTCCCTTATCCACTTATTAATATATTTAAAATGTAGATTTTTTTAAAAAATGTAAGGACATATTTTTTATGCCCCATTAGGTACAGTATTTGTGCTTAGGAGATATCTTAGTGATACAACAAAATTCATCATGGTCTTTCAAGATAAAATCAATACTCTCTTGAACTGGCTTTCACAAATAGAAATTGGGATTATTTAGGCTGCAGTACAGACTGAAATGTATGACAACAAAATAATCTAACTCATTCAATGTGTAATTTCCTGAAGTTTCAAGCTGACATGTCACTTTTCTGCTTAAAGTTAGTCAAATAAGTCAGAAATTTATTTTGTTAGTCAAAATCTGTGGAACATAAGCAAATGTAATGAATCTAAATGACCAAACTGTAGATTCTGATTTAATATTATAAAGACAATACTGAGATGACAAACAATGAACTGGATACCAAGAACATTGACATTCCCTTCAACAGAAATGTACAAGTGGAGGCTAAGCAACTATCAATATGGGATGCATTAATTTGGATTCCTGCATTGAGTTGATGATGGATTTCATGGCCTAAATGACTCCTCACTTCTAGGATTCTGAAACAGATAAGTAATTTTAAACAGGATTTTTACTGTATATATTTATGTTTATTTATATTACCTAGACTTCAAAATGTGAAAATATTTTACTATCAATTTCATTTATTTCAGTTGCATTCTAAACATGTAATGTGATTTTTTTTTTCAGTGTTTTTTTCTGCTTGTGTCATCTAACAGTAATGCTGACCTTTGCAGGAGTCATTCTCTGCAGATAATATAGAAACTGAAAAAAAAAATTCTGATTAGTGATATGAAGAATGGCATTTGCAGGACAGAGGTGACATTTTATGAGTTGGAGTGCTAGCAAGTATTATGCAAAATTCAGTGAGAGGTTTTGTAAAAGCTATATGTTTAATAGAATCACTTTGAAAAAGAAGAGATGCTTGTCAAATCACAAGTTGAAATGCTTATCTAAAGTCATTGTATGTTCCTGAAGCTTTCAAAAGTATATGTGTAGATATCTTATAAGATTTACCTCTGCATTTCCTCACATTGCTTGATGGACTGAACAGAGATTTTGAAAATATCAGCACTTAATTCAGCCAATTTCTTGTGAATTTCTTTTATTTCAGGGCTGCTGTGGTGTGGTAGTTAGAATGCTGGCTACTGTACTGCTGGCGACTTCTGCTGATCACTGGCTGCCAGAAGTTTGGCAGTTTGTATCTTACTGACACAAGGTTGACTCAGCTTTCCATCCTACCGAGGTTGGTAAAACGAGGACCCAGAGTGGTGGGGGAAATAAGCTGACTCTGTAAACTGCTTAGAAAGGGATGTAAAGCACTGTGAAGCAGCAGATAAGTTTAGGTGCTATTGCTATTTTGTGAAACCATTCATTAAATGTGTATGATGGGGAAGGCGGGAGTTGGGGCACATTGAGAGAAATAAAAATTATCTTTTGGGTGTTATTTAAATTAGGTAACAACTGCTAACATCATTTTATTTCTTTAAAATGAGAAATACGAAAGTAGTTAATAATCAGAACATAGGATTATCTTTTTAAAATACTATTATCTCAACTAAGATGAGAAACAACCCCATCCAAGACAAACCAGCTAGACTGCAGTTGCTCTTGCTAAGCCTCAGTTTCCTCCTTTTCCAAGACTGTATTTTCCTAGAATGGCTGTGATGCTAAGCTCATTATAATGCAGTGTTCTTTAGTAAGAGTTTGGATTTATTGAAAAAAGGAATGTTGGCTCAGCACTAGAACTCATTAAGACACACCCCTCCCAGAAGAAGAGAAGGATGAGTCCCTGGGATATCATGGAACCAAATTTGCTGGCCTTCAATAAAAAATTGAAGATCTGGATATGCTGCAGGCCTGGAAATAGGGAAGATAGATAGCCCATTGATTGGTTTCAGTTTATTGCTTTGTAGAGTTCATCCCCGGTGAACATTTTCGGTTTTTATTTTGCTAATGTTGTTCGCTATCCAGAATTATATTAGTGAAATGGTACATTGATCCCAGTCTCAATCACTGCAATTTCAATCATTGCAGTATCCTATTACAATAAAAAGGTAAATCTTGCACAACAGATATCAAACAAAGCAACTGTTAAGCAAATCAGGCTTTCTCAAAGTTATTTTTGATATTTGTTTGTTTGAAATGTGCTAAATAACTCCACATAGAAGTTATTTTAGAACTATCCGGTACAGAAAAGAAACAAATTCATTGTTGAATATAAAAAAACAATATCCATATAAGAGTGGAAAACTCCACTCAGTGGTTGATTAAGGTTCACTGGTGCCCTTAAGGACTGACAAATCTTGGTGCCCTCTACCCCTTTGTACATACTGTACAAACAAAGCCAAACTTAGGCTACATAAAAGTTTTTATGGTTTCCCCCATTTGGGCCTGGTGCCCTAAGCACGTGCTTAGTCTGCTTAATGGTTAATACATCACTGCATCCACTCTCCCCCACAGAAACAGATATAAACTACCAATCAGGCCATGTGATAGTGATATTGCCAAGAAATTTATGCACCGACAAAGATATTTCACAATGGAAAGTTAGGAATAAAATGTGTGAGGCATAGAATATAAGAATGGGGGAGGTGAGAAGAGATAATTTAACAAAAAAGAAAATATGGTTCAATTGAGACATGTTAAAGATAAAAAATCTTCAGTTTAAAGCAATACCAAAAATCTTATTTTTTCTTCTCCCCTTCCTTCCCTGTGTTTTAGATTATAATATATGTCCACCCACAAGATCCATAAAATCAAGAAACAGACACTACATAGACCTAAAATTACATTTATTAGTCAATTTGTCAAGGGAATGACCATTTAACAAAATCTTACAAGTTTGAATATGCTTTCCTTCTCCACTCTTACCTTCTTATGAATGGGGCAGAGCTATCTGGGATTTTTTCATTAATTTCTTTTATCTGTTTATCTGTTGTTGCCTTGGTAATGATTTTGCCCTTCTCCATTTAGGTCATCCTCATACTCTTTACATCACTTCACCAAAGCACTTGCACATATCTTATTTTGACACTTAACAGAAGATATTATTGTATTACTTGACTATAGCAAGCACTACTATTGTAAAAGAAAAAGATTATGGGAATAGTTGTTTCTGTTTGCAATATTTTTTTAAAAAGAGAGTTGTTCCTATTCCCTTTCTTCCCCCATTCAAAGTAGAAGAGGCACAGTTTGCAATGTTTGACTAGCCTAGAACTGACATCCAGATTCAGCATCAGGAGCCAGTTTGACATTGCTTAAGCGTAAGTCAAGGAAGAATTGAGGAAATACAGTATAACAACCAAAGGAAAATAGCTAGTTAGCAACCACTGAACAATTTGTCAAGACCGTGGTTTTGGCTCATCTCTTCTAAACACAGTATGAAGAGTAGACAATTTTATTCTGGCAATATGAGATGATGATTTGTGAGAAATAAATCCAACGCTCACAGAACACATGCAGAAGATCATGCTGCATATATGATTCATTAATCTTGATATTACATATTCAGAAAGATAAAACACTGAGGCTAAAGCATTAGGCCAGGCAGTTTAGGTGATTTTATGGCCAGATTCTGAATTTAACTTCAACAAAACAATGGGAAAAATTCTTCTGCTTTGATTTTTCCGATTTGGTTAGAAATAATTTTCAAATCATTAAAACCTTCCCATATGTATAACAGAGTATATTTTATTTTCTTAGAAGCAGTCCATTTTTGGATTAAAAATAATTAGTGTCAATATTTAAAATATTTAAAGATCATATTTTTGTGGTGCACAGAACCAATTTCAACTATGAAGCCAGATAGGTGTACCAAAATACATATTGTAATCCTAAAAAACCCAAGATAGTCTTATTACATACATACAAACATACATACATACATACATACATACATACATACATACACACAATATGTATGTATGTATCTGTATATATCTATGTATGTATGTATGTATGTATGTATGTATGTATAGGTATGTATGTATGTATGTATATATGTATGGATATTTTAGGTTTCTTTTCAGGTATTTTCCCACATTTTTTGTCCAAAAAACAACTGCTAAGTCTGACACACAAGATTAAAAAGAACCGAATACACAAGCCTGAGGATGGCAGATAGAGATTCTGCCGAAACGTTCTACAACTTTAAAAGCACAACTATGATGACATGGGAAAATACCTGAACAAAGCTAATACATATAATATAATAATAAAAATAATTAATAATATATATATATATATAGTATCAGTAAGTTTTCGTGGGTACGAATACCATATATAGTATATGTATGGTATTCAGCTTTGTTCAGTATTTCCCACCTCTCATTATACTTGTGCTTTTAAATTTGTAGCAATGTTCTGCGCAGAATCTCATCTGCCATCATCGGGCTTCTGTATTGTGTTTCGTCTGTGAATCAGACTTTCACAGCGTTTCTTTTTAAATTTGGGGCTAGCCTACGCTGCGCCCAGAATGGTTTTTTCTTCATCCTGATTGGTTGGGAGTCTTGGTCTATGTTTATTGGTCTTGGAGCTTGCTGTGTTCTTCTTGACTTGGTGTTTCTAATATCTTCTGTCTGTTTTGTTAGCCTTTTTGTCTGATTGGCAACATTGTGTTTCCTGTCAGCTAAACACCTCATGGAACTAACAGAACACTGTTTAACCCAACACATATTTCAAATACAGAAGGACACAACATCCAAGCAGATTGAAAGAGCCTCTATGGGATCACTACTGTCCCATAATTGCAAACCTGTTCATGGAAGAATTTGAATCCAGAGCCCTAGTAACCCACAAACCCAAACTATGGCTAAAGATACATCGATGGACACATTTGTTATTTGCGCCCCATGGAAAAGAAAACCTAAACAATTTCCTAACACTACTAAACAGCCAACACAACCCAAAATTAAATTCACAATTGAACTGGAAACAAACAAACAACTCCATTCCTAGATGTATACTAATCTACAAAAAAACAGATGACACAGTACGACACACCATATATCAAAAGAAAACACACACAACCGCACCTCAACACCCAATCCACCACCACCAGCAAATAAAAACTCCGTGTCAAAACACTAATCACCAGAACCAAATGCCTGGCAGACAAAGACAACACAAAGACCTGAACGATGCACCCTGACTAAAGTACTGACAGCCAACGGCTTCCACAAAAGCAAAATCACTGGCTTGATCCACAAAAACCACACTGAGACACAATGGAGACCTAGAAGATGAACAGACCTATGGAACAGCTGTCCTGCCCTACATAAGAGGTACTACAGACAAAATAAGCAAGATACTACACAGAATCACATCAAGACTGCCTTCAAAACAGAAAAGAAAAATAGCAGCCATCCTTAGAAACCCCAAAGATAAAATTGACCTTGGAAAACCAAGGCTTATATGAAGTCCCCTGTGCAGTCATGCCTGGCCACATAAATCAGACAAATAGAAGAATAAGTACCTGCCTAGGATGACAACAAAAAGGCAGTTAAAAAAGCTGGAACACATTTCCTCACTAGTCCAATATATGAAGCCACAGGTCACGAGCACGTCTACTCAATGGCACCAAAACCCTAGCCGGTCTATAGAAAACCCCAGCCACAAAGAATCAGAGAAGCCATAGAGATTGAAAAAAAGACCTGAAAGCATGAATGAAGAGATGACTCCACCAGACTGTCAATTATCAGGAAGCCTGCACTCTAAACAAAAAAACTCTCCACACCACAGAAGCCAGCAAACACCTGGGCACAAACAGACTTCCCTGATACCTCCAGCTCAAACACACCCCAACCAAGGCACCCAGATGAAACCGAGCTTCCTAATAAATTGATAGCCGTTCATTTACTTGACGCCAAGCTGCACTAAAAGCCTCCAATACAGGAACACAATGTTGCCAGCCAATCAAGACAAAAAAAGCCACAAAACAGACAGAAGAAAAACCAGAAACACCAATCAGACAAACTCGAAGAACAATAAACCACATACCAAGACTCCTAACCAATCAGGATGTAAAAAAAACATTCTGGCACAGCAGGTAGGCTAGCCTCAAATTTAAAACTAAGGCTGTGAGTAGCCTGACCCACATACGAACTCAATACAGAAGCCTGAGGTGGGGCAGATGAGATTCTGCTGAAACACTTGCTACAACTTTAAAAGCACTACAATGATGTGGGATAATACCCGAAGGAAGCTGAACAGCGCCACACACACACACACACACACACACACACACCACACACACACACATGTTTGTAGCAAACATACATATATAATGTTTATCTTTGGTTATTCGGGTTTTCTCTCGCATAATACTTGGAAGTATCTTGGTGATGTTTCAATGAAATCTCATTCATCATCTTCAGTTGTATCTTCGGCTTTGTGTTTCTTGGAGTAATGTAGACTTGCAGCTGCTTCTTCCTTTTAAACTTGCTACTGGGGGTTGTGACTTGATTAGGTGGTGTTGGCTGTGTTCTGATTGGGTGGGGGTGTGTTCTTCATTGTTGGGGGTTTGGCTTTGTTCTGATTGGCTGGGGGTGTGTTCTGTCAGGTGGGGCGTTGGTTATGCTCAGGTTAGTCTTAGTTACTGGGGGATTTGAGCTGGTGAACTGTGATCCTGTTGTTTCGGCTTCATGTTCGTGGTCGTGCCACACTTCATGTGGGCATCCGTTCGCTTCATGTATGGGTCGGAGGGGTTTGAAGCGGGTAGTGATGCAGCTGCGGTAAGGCTTCTGGTCCGTGGTCATAGTCTCATCTTCTATGTGCGGTGTGAGTCTACTTTCTATGTGGAAGTTGGTGGTACATCTTGAGTGGCCCTGTGGGTGTGGGTCTAGTGTCATTGTTCATGTTAGGTACTCGTTTGTTAATGAGGGTGGGTTTCCAAATGTCTGGTACGCGGGAAGTATCAATCCATTTATTCATGCTGTGTGGGCTTTTTTCTATCTCTATGGCTTCTCTGATTATTCTGTTGGTTGAGTGTTTCGAGTTTGGAGATAGTTCTGGTATTTAAAGTCAATCTCATGTCCTGTGGCTTTGAGGTGTTGGGACCAGGAAAGAGGGCAGTTCTTCTTTTTTGCATTGAGTTCTTGTGTTCTTCAATGCGTGCACTTATTCTTCTATTAGTTTGTCCAATGTATGTGCGTGGGTCTCAGGCAGTGCAATGGGATTTTGTATACTCCTTTTGGTTTTACTAACTCAGATTTTGTCTTTAGGGTTTCTAGAGATGTGGATATTTTTCTCTTTGTGGCAGAATACTATTTTAATGTGTTTTTGGAGGATCTTGCTGATTTTTGTCCATAGTGCCGTTTTATATATGGGAGGAGGCTTGGCCGTTCTCTTGTTCTCTGTCTTGGATTTTTGAGTGGGGTTTCTTTTGTATTCGGTGAGTAATCTTCTTTCTTTGAAATCCATTGCTGTTGTACATTAGTGAGAGTGTGCAGTTCGGTTTGTAGGTGTTGTACATTGGCTCAGCATTTTGTTCTGGAGATGAGTGCCTCGGCTTACGGAATTGATCTGTGCTGGTCGGTGGTGTGAGAGTGCATGTAGATTACAGTTTGTATGTGTTTTCTTCTGGTAGATGGTGTGTCCTAGGGAGCCATTGGATTTTTTTTGTATACTAAAATATCTAGGAAGGGAAGTTGATTGTTAGCTTCTGTTTCCATGGTGAATTGTATTTTGGGGGGTGTAGGCTGTTGAGCTGTCTGACGGAAGTTGTTCAGTTTTTTCTTTTCCATGTGGCCAGATTATGAAGGTGTCATCTTATGTATCTGAGCCAGAGTTGGGTTTGTGATCATATTTTTCTAGAGCTTGTGTTTCAAGGTTTCCATGTAGAGGTTTGTGATGACAGGTGAGACAGGTGATCCCAGGGTTGCTCCTTCTATTTTTGTTTGATTTTGTCCATGTAGCGTGAAGTATGTATTGGATAGGCAGTGGCTGGCCAGATCTAGGTGTTCTTTGGGGTTGTATTTGTTTTGGATGGCTGTCAAGGTTTCTTTTATAGGCACTTGGGTGAAGAGGGATATGACATCGAAGCTCACTAATAGGTCGCTGAGTTGTAAATTTTGTTTCTTTATGATCTCGATGAACTGGAATGAATTTCTAATGTGTGAGTTGGTGAATTCTGCATAGGGCTGTAGTTGTTTTCCCATTTAATTGAAACGTCACCTAGATACTCCCAATTTTATGTGGGAGGAAACCCGAATAACCAAAGATTCACATACAAATACCCACGAAAACCTCAGCAAACAAATATATATATGTATGTATGTTTGAATGTATGTGTGTCTGTATGTATATGTATGTTTATATGTATACGTATATGTATATGTAGGTCTAAGTGTGTTTGAGTCTTTTCCTATATAAGATTAGGAATGTCTTGGCAATGTTTCGGTGAGGTCCCACATGCCATCCTCAGGCTGGTGCTTTCGGCTTTGTGCCATTGCAAGCAGCTGGGGACAAATCCAAACAACTAGCCTTCTGGAGAGCCGAAACAGAAACTTGAGTGGCTTCATGTTAAATCATTTTACTGATCACCAGAAACAATTCGGTCTTAATTCATGATCATCCTATTTAAAATGAAAGTACAAATATTTTTTATAAAAATGTATTAAGCAGAACTGATATAAACTAGGAGGAGGAAAAAAACCTAAGTAGTTTTGATTTTTTTTCTTCTTCTTAACAGCAGGATGAAAATTTAAATGAATATTTATGAATTAAATCAGGATAACACAACGGAGTTTCACAGCATAAAACTTGATCTTATTAGCAATTATGGTTTAAGTTTGAAATATTTATAATTGCAAATGAGATCAAATTTTATAAATGTCACTTGTTATGTATTTGATAATGTATGTATCTCTGTTTTGTTCTTTGTTATTGTTTTATAAGCAATAAAATGTTTCAAAAAGTTTTATGAATAACATGTATCTTTTAATGTTTTAAATCTTTTTATTTAAAACAAGCAAACTTTGCTATAGTTTTGAGGATTGAAAAAAAGACTTTAAATCTTGTCCTACATCAAAAAATAAATGGAGTATTGCAAAATACTTTTTAATATTCAATTAATATTGAATTAATTTTTCTGCAAGATCTTCTTGCATTACCCATTTAATTATAATAATCCTTACTTCCAATTTTGTTATTATAATTTTGTTACTGTGAATAATGTTTTATTTTTTTTGTACTTTATTTAATGAATGATGACACTCCCACCCATGCAGTTAAAGCCTTCTTCCCTTTCTTTTATTATTTTTATGTTTATTGGATACACAATGCACATAAAAAAGAGCATGTGTTCGTCGCCATCATGATTCTTCAGATGCCTCTGGTATTTCTATACAGTTTTTTTTAGCAATAATATGTAAAATATTAAATCAGGATGCAGCCACAGCAATTTCTAATTATGATTAATGAGTTGCCTACCAAAATTAACGGGAATATTGTTTAATGACTGGAAATGTTACATATCAGATAAAGTGGTGAATATGTATGTTAAACCAGGGATCTCCAACCCCTAGGCCATGGACTGGCATCAGTTTCCGACTGGCCAGCATCCTGGCCACAGAAGCGAGTGTGGGATTCAGGCAGAGTATGAAACCATACCCTCCCCAGTCTGCAGAAAAATGATCCTACATAGAACCAATCCCTGGCACTGGAAAGATTTGGGGCCATTGTGTTAAACAATTGTTTCTTACTTGGGATTCTCTTTAATGTTGATTATATTTTATTTATTTTTTTTCTTTGTCTCTGCCACCTTGACTATTTTTGCTTAAATATTTTTTTTGCATTTTCTGTGCATCACTCCTCTGTCTCCTATCTATTTTCCAGACTACAAAAAGGTATACATTTCTTCTTTCTCCTATTGAAATCCTTTTCTTAAATCAGTCAATTCAATTCAATCACCCCTAATATTTGTACATATTAAGGATGAACAGACAAGTGTATATCCAGGATGACTTTTCCCTATTTATGTTCATTTTATCACATTTTTGCTTTAAAACATCAAATAAAAATTGAATATGCATATCAATATATATTTAAAATACATATTTAAGGAACATCTGTTCTTTCAAGAAAAAAACATTTAATTGCATTTTTTCATGTTTTTAAATATTTAAGTGAATTTTAATGCATTGAGCTATATGCTATTTTTAGTTCAGAAATGTACAATAAGGGATTAAAATTTAGTCTAAGGAATATTTCTCAATCCCCATTCTTCCTCTTATGTCATTATTATATGCCAGATATGTTACCAGTATATTGTTAAAAACTAAATTTCACAAGTAGTATTTAAAATTACAGAATATTGTACCTGTTAAAAAATAAACACGGTTGAAAACTTTTCATAATCTATTTAATGCTGAATTCTTTTGCTGAAATTTGACTTCCAAATGTTTAATTATATTTACTGTTTATTTATATATTCCTGTTCTTTATAAAATGTATTTTTGGTGAAGTATGATGAAATAAGGATGCTTAAAATCTTTGTATTTTTCCTTAAGATGACACGTTTTTAATATTACTTACCAATGTACTTTCTTGTTTGTATAAAGGTTAAAAATATGTATAATTGAATGCCTTTGGCTATTAATATGCATTGTGGTATACGCAGTGATGCACATGTGTCTATATCAATAAAACATTATTGCACTGTTCGCTGTTGATAGCTACAATATTCAGCTGAAATAGATGCTAGCTATTTAGTATTTATTTTTAGGCTTTGCTGATTATAATAATTTCTAAGTTTTCTGAGTTTTGCTAGCAGAAAAAGTAATTTCTGAGAATTGGAAGGAAAGCATGAGAAGCCAGAAGTTTAAAAATTGCACTCATTGGCTGCAGTTCCCCTAGTTCCATGCTTCCGTGACCACTGCAGAAAATCTGGACTGATGCTAATCTGAGAGGACAGTCATGCCTCATGAAATAATCATTACTGCTAATCAAATCAGAGTTAAAACCCACACTGTGCATCACCAGAGTCATGCCATGCATTGAATATTTCATGACATGGTGACTCTGACCATTACCAAATACTCTAAATTGCTCTTTATTGTATGTATACCTAAATACTCCAGTGTAGTCAAGCAGGTATGCAGGAAGACTAATAAGCATAAACATTTAGAAGTAATTATAAATATATGCAACATGATACTTGCTAGATCAGATAGTAGCCTTGGTCAATCCCCCTTGTTTTGTCAGGCTACATGTCTGCATGTATAAGTGGGCAATATGTCACAGGAAACCTAATGCCCCCAAGATGACATATCTATTTTGGCTGCTGAAAATTGAACTCAATCATGGATCAGCAGAAACATCAAAACACAATCAAGGATTGACATCAAACCTTGACATCAAATCAAGCCAGAGATGTCCTCAGGCAAAAAGGGTGAAATTGAAAGCACAAGAAAAGAGAGCTTTCGTTTGTCTTAAGTGCTATAGCAATTATTTTTGCTGAGTTGTTTCAAATATCTTTTGGTGCTTTTTTAGATATGGATCATCCCACCAGGGCTAGTAAAAGGGTAAAGTGAAATAAAGCAAGAAATTCTCTTTCATGATTTTTATTTCTCATATCAATTCTCAGTAATTAGCCTTGGACCTTTTTTACTTTGCTCTATTTTTTCTTGACTTATTTCTAAAAGTTCACTGGAGAAGTGCAAGAAGGAAACAAAAAAATTAAGATAAGTGTCTTGGTAAAACAGAAAAAAAGTATTATAACTTCTTTGCTCACAGAGAGCATTAATTGTCTCAGTATAAATGTTCTGAATTGGTTTAAAAGTCAGCTTATAATTTATCAGACTTTCTCAGACTCTAGAAAACATATTAGATTTTAGGATGGAACACCAAGGTTTCTTCTTTTTTATAGAGAGCCATACTGGCACAAGTAGTCACAAGAATATTGAGGAAAGCTTTTGTGACATGACTAAATAAGTTTACAATACATTCCTGTAAGAAAGAATATTAATACTAGTACTAATAATATGAGCCAGTCACTCATTAGAATAAATGACAAATTCGTGTCAACAATTGTTCCATCTATTTATAAAAATAATAAATCCTCCATGACATTCTTTTTACAACTCAGATTATTGCTTTTGCAATGACTGATTAATTATGCTGTCACATGTATCCATTGGGAAACAAGAGAAAGCAGTTAGGTTGAATATACCAAGTCCTAAACTACTTGTCTCAGTTGCAGCTGAAGAGTAATTATTAGTTACTTGTTTCTAATAAAGTGTAACCTCTCTTCATTGGGTCCCTTTAGTATGAGCCCCTTCTTAACACTTGTATATGTATATATACATGTGTAGACGTGTGTGTGTGTGTGTGTATGTATGTATGTATGTATGCATGTATGTATGTGTGGTATTTAGGTTTCTTCGGTTATTTTCCCACGTTTTAATATTTATGGCGATGTTTTGGCAGAATCTCATCTACCATCCTCAGGCTTATGTACTGGGTTCTTTTTAATCGTGTGTGTGTCAGGCCTGGCAGCCATTTTTTGTTTGAATTTGGTGCTGGCTTTCTGTTTTATTTGAATGGTTTTTTTCCTCATCCTGATTGGCTGGGAGTCTGTATTTATTGGTCTTCGAGTTGCTGTGTTCTTGATTAGTTAGCAACATTGTGTTTTGTGAATTGGAGTTTCTTAATGCAGCCTGGTTTCTTGTGAATGGCCAATAATTATTTATTAGGAAGCTAAGTTTTATTTGGGTAGCTGGCTGGGGCATGTTTGGGATAGAGATATTGGGGGGGTGGGTGTCTCTTTGTTTCCAGATGCTTGCCTGGATTGTGGTATAGAGATTTTTTTGTTTGTGAATGCAGGCTTCCAGATGATTGATAGTCTGGTGGAGTCATCTCTTCTCTTCATAATATTAGGTATGCCTTCTCTGATGATTCTGTAGCTGGGGCTTTCTATAGTAGCTAGGGTTTTGGTGCCATTGAAGTTGATGCTATGATCTGTGGCTTTCATATGTTGGACTAGTGAGGAAGTGTGTTCCAGCTTTTTTATCACATTCTTGTGTTCTTCAAGGTGGGTACTTATCCTTCTGTTGGTTTGTCCTATGTATGTGGCGGGACATGATGCGCAGGGTACTTCATGTATGCCTTGGTTTTCTAGGTCAATTTTATCTTTGGGGTTTCTTAGGATGGCTGGTATCTTTTGTCCATTTTGAAGGCAGTCTTGATGTGATGCCTACATAGTATCTTGCTGATTTTGTCTGCTGTTCCTTTTTTGTAAGGCAGGACACCTGTTCCATAGGTTTGTTCATCTTCTGGGTCTTTATTCTGTTTCAGTGTGTTTTTGTGGATCAGGTCTGTAATTTTGTTTTTGTGGAAGCCGTTAGCTATCAGTATTTTGGTCAGGGTGCATAGTCCAGTCTTTATGTGTGTCTTGTCTGCCAGGTGTTTGCTTCTGGTAATTAATATTTTGGCCATAGAGTTTATTTGTGCTGGGTGGTGATGAGATTGAGCATTTAGGTAGCGGTTGGTGTGTGGTTTCTTCTGGTACATGGTATATCCTAGTGTGCCATCTGATTTTTTGTAGATTAGTACATCCAGGAATGGTAGTTGTTTTCATTTCCATGGTGAATTTGACTCCCTAATAACTATGATAGTTGTTTTGGATCTTCCTGACAGTTGTTAGGAAGTTCATATCCTATGTTGCAGCATTTTATAAGTAGTTTGGAATGCATGCAGGATACTAAAAAGCACTGCATATGATTTTATGTTTATGTAATATTTGTATAAAGAATTGTTTTATGCACTATTTCATTGATATTCACTTGTTAAAAATAATACCATGAAAGAGTCTCCTCTCTCTATTCATGATATTTCCTTCCTTTTTTCCTTCTTTCCTACCTATGTACCTCTCCCACTCTGCCTTTCCCTCCTTCTCCCACTTTTCCTTCCTACCAAATATCTGTATGCAATTGCAATATAAATGGTAAAAGTGAAATTAAGTAAGCAAACTAAAGTGATAACAAATTACACATGTGCAGAGATGGGCTTCAAAAATTTTAGCAAGGGGTTCTCTGCCCATCTGCTGGGTAGGCAGGGCCATGGTGGATGTGGCCTAGTCAGTCTCCTGCACCATGGTGTGGGGGGCTTTTCTTGAGGCTTGGGGGGGGCAAAAACAGCCTCCCTGGACTCTGGAGGTTCTCTGGAAGCCTGAAATTGTCCCATTTCCAGCACACCTTGCACTTATCTGCATTTAAAATGAGCCACATGGGAACCCCTAGAAGGGATGGGTGGGATAGGAGGAGCCAGCCAGGAATGGGATTTGGAGGTTCTCTGAACTTTGCAGAATCTTAGCTGGGGTTCTCACAAACCCCTGCAAACCCCCAGCAGCCCAATCCTGCATATGTGTCAGCTTTACAGGTAATGATAGTTAAACTGGCATGTAGGGAGATTAGAACACAGAGTAGAGAAAGGTAGGAAATGATAGACAGAAAGTGTGTTCTAATTTATGCAGTTCATCATTTCTCTTTAAATTAGTAACTTTAAATTGACATAACTGGCTTTGTTGAAGCAATGATGAAACAGAAAAACAACCAATGTAAATATCACATTGCAGTAAAACAACCACCGTTAATAAAGTTAGTTACAGGTCAATGGTATGTTATTGAAATAAATTGAAGTGAAACAGTATCAAACAAAAGCATTACAGATTCCTGACTATAAAACTGACACTCACCAAACTAAAAGCAAAACCACATTAGTTTGACCCCAGAATTTTAAATGTAACTTTCAGTATAGTGATGTCCAGTAGTGGCTTCTTAAAGAGGAAGTAAATAAAGGCCTCCTTAAGAGGCAAAAAAAAAACCACACCAAACAAACAAACAAACCCCAACCACCTCACTCAAGAATGAATTCACAATGGCTATAACCCACTCATACAATATCTCTAAGATTGCTTTAATAAGTCAGGAGACGCATGAATCTAAAGAGAAGTTAGCCAAATTCACAGTTCTAAGTTCCTTGTCCACTTCATTTGGACCAACAGATTCAAATTGTTCCAGATAACCGGGCAAGAATCCACCACTCCCCCTCAGGCAATTGCCCTGGACTTAAAATAAGATGCTTTCAACCAGGAAGAATTTGAATGGCTAAGAAAAACTGAACAAATTCTTTGCATCTTGCTGCAGTGCATTCTCCTAGCTGCCTCTACTCAATAGGACATATGTCAACTGAAGCAGGGCTTCAACATGGTTTCTAGAAATGCAGAAAGAGAGCAAAAGTACTAATACTTTGCAACTCTTGTTGCCAGAAGGTAGATCTTAATCATGGTGCTATGTCTAGTCAAACAATAGTTTAGATGTCTCTTCTCTGTTTTAACTGTAGTATCTTAACTCCTCTGTAAATCATGGGGAATGACAGGATCTATGAGAGGAGAGTAGTCATATCTGTAAGCGGGGGTGGGATCCAACCGGTGTAACTACTGGTTCGGTGATTTATGATTTGCTGCACGCACATGTAAATTGTCATCAGCTTGCTGTCTGGACAGCTGAGAAGTGCTGCGTGTGGGTGCACAGTGGTTGAAAAAGCACTTTTTCCTGCTTTTTCAACCATAGCTCTGCCACGTAAAGCAGCTGCGGTTGAAAAACCAGGAAATAAAGGTCAGATAAGAGCCCAGGCAGGTGGGTGGGCCAAAACAGCAGCAGACATAGAACCAGTTCTATGTCTGTTGCTCTTCAGAGTTCTACAGAGTTCTACAGAGTTCTACAGAGTCAGACAAAACTGGTAGAATCCCATCCCTGTTTGTAAGGTCCAATCCAATGCCTCTGTCACTCTCTTTTTCCAAATGCTTTTTCCAAGGGAAAAAGGAAGCCTTTTTCCAAGGCTTCAGAAGTATTATGTAGCAAACCAGCAGGAATACCTGCCAGCTCCCTTGGAATCCCATCCATCCATTAGTTATAGGAAGTAGAGTGTCTGGACTTATAGGAAGTCCAGCCTCTTTGCAATAGATAGTGGCACCAGAAAACCCCTTAGTAATCAGAGAGCAATTAACCATGACAAAAGGGATACCAAAATCTTTCCCTATATCCAAACACATAGCTACTCTTCCAATTTTCATTTCTAGATATTCTGGAATAGGTCCATTATTATCATAGTGGCCATGAGCTCCCAAGTCACCTCAGGCTCCACCTTTTGAAAAAGCAGATTCAAATTAGCACGATTTCCAGAGAAAATCCTCACATCTTTACTCCTGCTCTGGGGTTTTGCTTGGTGCCACATCAAAATCCAGCTAAACATACATCCAAAAGTATAATGTTTTTAAAAGCTAGTGAGCCCATGACGTTTTGAATAGAGCTTGAAAGCACTGTACAAACAAGCTGAATACTAGTTGTTAACCATCTAGAGATCATTGTCAAAGCCAAGCCCAATACCAGTTGTTAATTATTTATAGATCATGGTTAAATGTTTTTATCATTTTTTACAGTTCCATATATCTACTAGTGCTAGTAATTAAAATATAATTAGTTTTCCTTATTATATATCTTTAGTTCTGAGTAATGATATCAATGAGAAAAAAATTCCCTATTACAGAAAATTAGGAAATTCTGAAAGGTTTATTCACTAGTACGTATCTTTATGCTTGTTCAACATAAATATGAAAGCAAGTCTAATGTTCTTTCCCTAACTGGAAATAAAAACTGAATCTAATAAAGCCAATAAAATCTTACACACACACACACGGGGAGAGAGAGAAAGAGAGAGAGGGAGGGAGGGAGGGAGGGAGAGAGAAAGAGAGCGCTATATGTATACAAACATCAATGATTTGAATGAGGGGATAGATGGAGATTTCATCAAATTTGCAGATGACACCAAGCAGGCAAGAATAACCAACACTCCAGATGATAGGCTTTAGATATAGAAGGATTTTGACAGACTTCAACATTGGGCACCATCTAACAAGATCAAATCCAATGAGAAAAAAAGTAAGTTTCTACATTTAGGCAAAAATAATGCAAAGATATAGTATCAATAGCTCAATAGTAGTAATTATGAGAGGGATCTTGGAGTTCTATAGGCAATCACTTAAATATGAACCATCAGTGTGCTGCAGCTGCCAAAAAAGCCAAAGCAGTCCTAGGCTGCATTAACAAAGAGATAGAACTGAGATCACATGAAATATTAGTATCACTTTATAATGCCTTGGTAAGACAAAACTTGGAATACTGCATCCAGTTTTGTTTGTCACAACAGAAAAAAGATGTCGAGGTTCTAGAAAGACTGCAGAGAAGAGCAACAAAGATTAAGCGACTGATGGATAAAACATAAAGAATGGTTGCTCGAACTGGGTATGTCTAGGAGTCAACCTATTCTTCAAAACACCTGACAGCAGGACAAGAAGCAATGCATCAAAACTAATTAAGGAGAAAAGTGTTCCGTCTGGAAAGAAGTGCGTGAGACCGGGTTCCAAACAACAACAATTTTATTTAAACTTGCAAGGCAAAAGATACAGAATGTAGCCCAAGCCCCAGCAGCCCTTTATATAGCAGCTTGCCTGCTGGCTTTTGGCCAATGACACTTGTTTAACTCTTCCCGCCGTTTGGTGGCTTCCTGGATTGGTTCTTAATGAACCAATCCGTAAGTGGCCTTTTCGGCCAATCAGAATGAGGGACTTGGAACCTACCAAGTTCCAGACAGAACACCCCTCCCCCTTTAGTTCAGTCCAATGTGGGTGACGTAGTCGCGCAGGTAGGTGGGGCTTTTTTCTAGTCCTAGTTGACCTGCGCAGCTCAGTCTTGTTTTGGTCTTCTAGCGGTTCAGTCGGGATCGCTGCTTCTCTCGTCCTTCTCCATGGAACCTCCTGGAAGGGTGAGTCACCCATGCCGCTCCTGCCTGAGTCTCTCGGGCCGGTTGAGATGGCTCCGCCGCTCCCTCCTGGTTTGTCTGGGTTGGTTGAGCTGGCCTGGCTGCCACCTTCCAGGAAGGCCTCTCTTCACTCTCCTGCTCCCGGACTTCTTTCTTGGG
>BHFT01045117.1:0-16062 GCA_004320025.1 Laticauda laticaudata | reverse complement strand
CAAATCATGGCTTGAACTATCTTGCTTTGCATGTAATGAGTCTATCTCATATATTAGTTTCATCTTTTAAGTTGCATTAGTGAAATAAATGAATTTTTTTCACGATATTCTAATTTTTCGAGTTTCACCTATAAATGCAGTACCTTTTCCAGACCTACAATGGAATGAGACTAACTCTAACTTTTGAGTTATCTCTGTTCGAAATTTCTTCATGGAGTTTTCCCACTGATAACATAATTTAGAACCTCAGCTTGCCAGAAAAGACAGTGATATTCTTTTTAAAATGTTTTGCACTTTGGCTTAGCATCTGTCCTTAGTGGACAGAAGGACTCAGTCATATAATATCAAAGATCTATTTTTGACCAAATATTTTTCCTTAAAAATGGAGAAAATATCAAAAAAGTTTATAATTCTACATTGACAAAAAAAAAAGGTTGTAATATTATTAGGTTTCCAAATTCTCATTTTTTTTTAATCAAGGCGAAGACTGATGTCATTCAATGATCAGTCAAATGTTCAAATTATGAAGTTTTGGGACATAATTTCAGATAATATGAATATTTCTAAATTAATTTGTGAATAGTAATTGTAAATATAATATTTATCAGAACCATGCCCCACCAGTTGGACTTACAATACATCTGAATTATATTTGGGAGTATTGTACCCTTATTTTATTATAATTTTAAACATTTTTGCCAAACTATTACTTTCAGGGGTGTTTTCCAAACTAATTACTTACAGTATAGGATTGCAGGTTTGGTTTATCTGATACTGAAAGAACCCTAAACTGAAAAAAGGGTAGAAAAATATTCTACCCTATCAATCAGTAAATAAATGTTTAGTGGAAAGTGGGTCCTGCTTGCTCTTTCTAACCAGGAGTGAAAAAGTTTGGCAGTCTTGTATCATAAAAGCTGAAGCCAATCATATTTACATAATATGATTTCAACATCCAAGTACATGGCATTTTTTACTTTATTTTATTTTAGGACATGTAGTAAATGGAAATACTTTTCAAGTACATGGGACATTGATGGAAGTTTTAAAAGTGCTGTAGGAATGTGAAGCTTTAGAAATTTCATGACAGGATATTTCAAAAATTCCTTTTGAATCAGCTGCTGACTTAGAGCAAACATGATTTGGTTAGGGCAGCAACTTAAGCCCCTGTCACACAGCACCAATGGATGGAAAGAGGATGTAAAATGGAGAGAAACACTTGCCATCCATAGGTTAATGCGATGCATCTGTTCTGTACTCACTGCATCCGTTTTTCATACTCTCTATCCGTCCAGCATCCGTCTACTGAGATTATCTACTCAAAAGTTTTAAGCTGCACAAATTTTAAGTGGAAAATGTATCCAACGTTCATTCTACATCCGCTACGCATACGGAAAACATCCTGTATATTCCGTTCACTGTACGTGCCTATATCCATAGGCATCGCTGCGCATCCGCTCGCAGAAAAACAGGAGGAGACGAAATGGACACGGAACGACCACACAGCGTTAGTAGCGCGGATGTAGAAAGGATGAAAGGATGCAGCTCGCATACAAAGCATTAAACGTAAAAAAACGTTCGCTATAGGGACGTATCACGGATATTTAGGATTGTCTGCAGGATGCCTAGAGGATGCAAAAGGACACCTAGTAGAAACCTATATTTCCTATAAAAAGGGAGGAAATCACCTGGATCTCACTTTCGTCAGCGCCCTCGTGCAGACCTCTTCAGCCTTATCTTCTCTGCTCTTGCTCCAAGCATTCCAGTCATCTCACCATCGATTCGTCGCACAGTCCTTTTGTAGCTGCCAAGTTCTACAACAGGCACCTCTACAGCCTTTCACCGTTTCTACGCGACGAAAAAGGAGGCAAGAATGTGTACTGGGTCGAAGTGGATGACGAAGGCCGGAGATGGACGGAACATCTTATGGTGGAGTCTAGAATCGGACCCGGTACCGATGCGAAGAATCGGCCCCGTGGCATTCCAGACTCATGAGTGCGCCAGACAATTTTTGAACGAAGACGTCGTGCAGTTCCGAGTATCCAAGGGCCGCCCCATTTGAGAGCGGTAGACATGACTATACTTCCGGCCCAGCCTCGGACCTGGGCTGAGTGGCACTGTGCTCCACTTGGCTTCCAGGACAACTGTACAAGGAGCATTCAGTCAACTGAGGTGTGCCACACAACACCATCCAGCATTGTGTTAGAGAAGGTGCAGCATCACCGAGATACTGGGAGCTCCTCCAGTGGCTCCTGCACTGAGAAGCTGGAAGAAGTTGCAGAACCAGTGTATCAGAAGTGGGAACTCTCCCACACGTTGGTGCTATGAGTGAACATGGCTGCAAAGCTCCAGTCAGTCCATATCACAATACCAAGGCTTCTTTCTCAATCATCCTTTTGCCATAGTCGATGCTGACTACAGAGTTGCATTACAATCATGCTTCACGCAGGTATTTCTTCAATGCCCAATTACAATGCCAGCCACCTCAACGAGGGCTGAACGTCACCTCAGTTGGCTTCCCAGATCCAGCCTGCCAACGACAAAGATGTGTCCTGACGCTTCATCGTGGGTGATGCTTTCTCCCGTCAAACCTTACCTCATGAAATGCCCTACACTTCCATGCCCCCTTTTTTTTCTTTTTTCCCTGAAACGAGAGGATCGTTCAAATCAGTCTGTTCGCGGAAGGCAGTTGTGAAAACCCTTGTGCATTCCTGCACAGGGGTTCCATGTTTCACACCATGACGCAGCCACCAGACGTGACGAACATGGTGAAGCTTGCTGCATTCTGCACGTGTTCTCATGCCACCCACTTACCCAGTGTTGCAGAAAGGCTCATGGACCAACCAAACAGGCACATTGGGACATGGAGCCTGTGTATGAACAGGAGCCGACCTGTAGATACTGTGGATGTGCCAAGCCCCAACAGGCTTACTAAGGGAAAGCAGCGCAACCTGCCTGAAACACTGCGTGAACTCCCAGCTGAGCAGTGGACTGCAAGACAGGATGTTAGATTGCTTAATGGATGTCCTTTCCAGCTTCCTACACATGAAATTGTGCCATGATTTGATGCGCCCTACAATGAACAGATTTATAAAGATTGGTTTGTTGAATGTGTGATCATATGATTAAATTGTTATTAGTAATAAAGGGGTCAGAGGTATTGCACCTGGAGAGTGACACAGTCCCAGCTCTCATGGAGCTATGCTTGCCACTGATGAGCTCTATTCCTATCCCATCTATCCCATCCCATCCGACAGCTATATCCACGATCCTGCCCATCCCGACAGGGTATCCTCGCCAATCCACAGCTATACCCATTACCACGAGCTATCCCGCATCCCACTGCTATTCCTTACCCATCCACAGCATCAAAGGCTGGTAAACATTCTAAAAGTTTTCCCCAAGCTTTATGACTTAAAAAGAACTGAACCAGTGGTGAGCACAGATTAACTGTCTATTAATAACAAACAAAGGATAAAGTCAACAGGAGCACCAAGTCTCTGGCACTCTTCTCAGTCTCAAGGGTGAAGGGTGCAAGGGCTATGTGAGTGCTCTGCTGAATGCTGGTTCTAGGTGCATTGAGGGTGCGGCCTCACGGAGACAACAGAATTGGGTGTGACGGGGAACTCTCAGACGCTCAGTCTTGATGTTAGAAGCCCTTCCTTCCTGACATGGGGTGTCAGTCAAGACCGATGACAGAGTCTGGGCCGGGACTTGGCTGTGGGGTGGAGAAGGAGAGTGTAGTGGGGTTGTTGCGGTGGTTGGCCGTGGGTGGTTTAGCGATTGAGTCGTAGGTAGGCTTTTGGCTGTGGGAGACATAAGTAGATATGTGCGTGAAGATCTGTGGCGTTGGGTGGCATCGTCGGTGTGCAATCGTAACTCTGTCCTGGATACGGAAGCTGCCTGTTTGCTGCTGGAACTCCTCGGTCCATGCTTGTGGTGAGGGCCTGTGGAAAGCCTTGGAAGCTGTGACATACCTGGGTTGGAGGAGGCAGACCTGGAACTGGTTGGAGCAGGTTCATCTGAGGATAGGGACGGTTGATGCAGACGGCTCACCGGGTATCCTCTATGCATACTCTGGTGATGTTACAAGATTCAATAGAGGTTGGTGGTATGGAGGCAAGGAGCTTTGCGCTTTGCGCATGGTATGTCAACGTGTCACAGCTGACGAGAGGAGATCTACGTGCTTTTGATGTCCTATCCAGCAGGACAGTGTGGCTCTGCCCTCCTCTCGGCTCTCTCCTGCTTTCTTAGAGGTAGAGGCTGGTGTGGAGTGGTGTCTCTGGTGTGCAGTGCCCTCTCCTTGCTCCCACTGTGTCACGCGGTCCTCCACAGCGCTCCGCACGTGGAATGCAGTTGTCGGGGGTTCTCCACTGGGACACTCCACAAATACCTGCTTGGACACAGAGCTGACTCTCTGCCAGAAGAGAACTTCTCTGTGGGCGCTGGAGGAGAGAGGTTGTCAGAGGGGCTTCTTCCTCGTGGTGGATCTCACTCTTCAAGAAGCTGCACTTGCCTCACATAGTCTCTCGGTCCGTCAGCCTGACCGTGGCCTGGCCAGATTTCTTGAGGTGCAGCTTCCATACCAGTGTGCATGTGCTTCCACCAGCCGAGGAGGACCTCCAAGTGTAGCCAGGCTCTCCGCCTTCTCTCTCCAGCAGCCTGATCCTTTTTGTCTCGATAGGCCTGTGTCCCTTCCGCCATAGATATTCATTCTCCCTCAGCCATTCGAGCACCTCATCCTCATGTTCCTCTTCGTTGGAGTATTGCCTCTCCCGCTTCTTGCGTATCCTCTTCCTCCATCTGGCAGGCTATCTGGCCCTCATCAGAGGGCTTCGAGGTTCTGGAGCTGCCTCACCACACACCACAGCAGCACAGCCAACAACAACAACTCAGTAGTTAGCAAAACCAGCACCGAGCGACCAGCAGCACCAAGCAGCATCAGCAGCAGCGACCAGCAAGCACCAGCAGCCACAGCAGACCAGAATCGCCAGCAGGACCAGCAGACAGAGACCAGGATCCAGGCAGCGCAGCCAGCAGTAAGCACCAAGCACCAGAGACCGAGCAGACCAGCAGGACAATGAGCACCAGCAAAAGCACACGCACACAGGGCATGCAGACGGACATCCAGCAGTTGACTAGGCGGAGCCCAGCACACACGGCCAGCAGAGTAGCACCAGGAGGAGCAGCACAGGCAGCAGAGTAGCAGAAGTAGCCCGCAGACAGCACCAGCACCAGGAGCCAGTGCAGCAGATTAAGCACCAGCAGAAGCCAAGCGACACCAGGAGCCATCAGCAGGATTAGCCCCAGCGAAACCAGACCCAGAAGCAGCACAGCAGATAAGCCTCAGCACCACGCAGAGTCAGCCCGAGCAGCAGAAGCCCAGCCAGCAAGACAAGTCAGGCCTAGGGATTTGCGATGTGGCCCTGTCCTTCTTGCCAGGGACTGGATAGGCAAATGCACAGCTTCGCTCTTTCCTTCCCCATGTTGTGGCTGGAGGCTCCTCTGAATCGTGACTGGCTTGCCGAGCTTTCATACCTTTTACTATCCAGCGGCTGACGCAATGGCTCCTCCCCCATGCGCAGCTGAACGACTGTGCATCCGCTAGCATCCCGCTAGCTTCGCTGAGTGCATTCCGCTGCATATCGTCTTGGCATTCCATTCTGACCGATTCCTTCCGTGCACGTGCCGCTTCCTTGCTCCCCGGAAGCCCTGCGATGCTTGTATCTGCTTCCGATCCACTTTCCCAACACTAGGCTTCCTGGAGCCTCCACTTACATTCTGGCATAACGTCCTCCCCCTCAGTTCCTTCTTGTTTCCTTTGGTTATGCAAATTAAGGGCCATTTTGAGAGCGGATATACACGGATGGAATTTTTCATCCCTGTGTCCTTTTTACATACTTTTTGCATCCGTCGGCCTATGTGACAGGCCCTTAAGAAAAAACACATATGCTGTGTTGTATAATGGAATATGGGTGCCAGCATTGCGGAATGTACTAATTATGCATCTAGTGTGGCTGGAAAGTACTTACTTTGAGCTTTTATGCAAAGCATCATAAGAATAGTTTTTATTGTCACACATCTTTCTGCCTTTTTGGTAATTAAGCCATATTTTACACATTGTGAATGACTGCAAAACAAACCCTTTGAATACTGTACATTTCATTTAGATTGAAATATAATGTATAACATGATGACGTTCCTTCTATTAGAGGGACAAAATAAATCACCACACACCCACACCCATACACACACACACACTGATTCATAGACAAAAAAGATTATTTTGAACTCCACATATAATACAAAATTCAGAAAGGCTCATAATTCCAACATAATAATTTGTTTTGTAGGGTCAATATCAATGGAAAAATATAATCTCTTTCTTACATTTTGTGCAACTGTTTCCTATATTTCCTCTATCAGCTTTTCAGATGTCCTAGGTTTAAGAAAGATGTAATATGGAAGATGCTATCGTTTTGTACTTGTAGGGAATATCCTTGGCTGCTTCTCCGTTGCCTCTTGTGCATTAGGATTTTTTTGCTAAAATACCTCAAACCCTTTAAGAAATTATAAATAAATATAAAATGAGAAATTATCTTACTTGATTCATTAGATCATTAAGACTTTCTAATTTTGAGTTTTAAATGCATCATCAACAAAATTAAGCTTTTGAAGCAGGTATGTTTGTAAGTGCTGAAAAACAGAAAAAAAGAAAAAAAAAACTACCCTGAATTCTAGATATAATTTCTTAATTCTGACATTATAATTATTCTGATTATGGTTTTCATCCTTTTTATTGTATTGTTTTGTTGGAATTTTATACTGAAATTTTGTTCTGAATTTTTAGTTAGTTTTCTTTCTTCTTCAAACCCAGTATCAAATATAAGGGCACATATAAGAACTCCTACTTAACATGTTACACAGAAACAGAAGAAATTAAAAGCTATTTGATAAACTGGATGCAAATTATAAAAAAAATAGTCACAATAATGAGAAGAATTATGGATTAAATCAATAAAATGTATTTGAAGTTACAGTCTAAAAAACAAATAATACAAAATGTTTTATAGATGGATCACAAATCCATCAGGAATATCCAAGATAAATAAATTATACAATACAAATTATCCACAAATTATAACTGTGATGGAGTCTGTCCATTGCAGTCAAAAGTTGGGAGGGCCATTAAGTGAACCACCTCACTTAATGACTCTCCTCCCTACTATCCAATGCATTCATGAAACAAGTTGTTAAGTGGAACATGGAGTGTCTCATGTTTAAGGGTAAGACAGACCCTTGAGTTTTGGTCACAAGGCAGAAGTCCATCTGCCTGTGGTATCCCAAGGCCTCCCTGCCACGAGATACTACATTGGGCTAAGCCCTTGGGGTCTCCATAGCTACTTTGGTCTTCTCTCCATTACCTGTCATCAATCACTCATTTATCTTTCAGAGATAAAGGTAGACAGGTTGCTCTGTTGCTGGGCAACATGGCACAGTCCCGCTAGTAACCATCTTTTTCTGAGTGGTTTACTTTTTCTCATTAAAGCTAGTAAGAAAAGTTAAATCACAAGTACAAGTAGTTGCACTGGCAGAGCTATAGCTAGCAATAAAGAGAAAAAGCACTCCTCATGTCTTCTTTTTCTTGCTATTTCTAGTCATAGCAGTAGTGGGATTCATTTTTTTTTTTACTACCAGTTCTGTGGGTGTGGCTTGGTGGGCGTGACAGGGGAATGATTCTGTAAAATCTCCAGTCAGAGGTGGTATTTGCTGGTTCTCCAAACTACTCAAAATTTCCACTACCAGTTCTCCAGAACTGGTCAGAATCTGCTGAATATCACCTCTGAGTAATAGCATTACTAGTGATAGAGAGAAAAACAAAACTCTAGTCATGACTCTGCCAGCTTGCTAACACTGGCAGATCTAAAGCTAGATTTAGTGAGAAAAGAGAACTGAGATAGCCTTAGCTTCCCCAGCTTAGCTGTATTAGGTCCAGGGATGGGATCCAACCGGTATAACTACTGGTTTGGTGATTTTACATTTTGCTGCAAGTGCATGTATATCGTTGTCAGCTAGTTGTCTGGACAGCTGAGCAGCGCTGTGCACGGGCATGCATGTGGTTGAAAAAGCACTTTTCCCTTGCTGTGTCATACAAAGCAGTTGCGGTTGAAAAAGCAGGAAATAAAGGTCAGGTAAGAGCCTCGGAGGGTAGGTGGGCCAAAACAGCAGCAGACATAGAACTGGTTCTCTGTATGCTGTCTGTTTGCGGCTCTTCAGAGCAACCAGTTCTACAGAAGTGGACAGAACCGGTAGAATCCCACCCCTTGGTCTCTAAGTGTCAGCTCTGGGCTGGCAGAACTGTGGCAACCAATAGGATAAAAATAAATCTTCACTGTTTTTTTCCTCACTTTCATTAGCCATTCACCTTGTGGAATTATGACCAGCTTAAGCAGAAAAAAAAACTGCTCTTTTTTTTCTTGCTAATACTAGGCTTAACTCCCCTAGCAGCTGATAGGAGACATGGATGATGGATATACTAGCAGAGAAGTAGTATGCTAGAAGATGCCAAGAAAGTCCTCACAAAATAATCCCTACATTCACCATGACTCAAACCAATGAATGGCATATGCTACTTCTGCTATAATCATGGAACTGCTTAGGTACATGATTAAGAAGAACAGCAGTACATACACCCCTCAAAAATCAGGTTAGAGGCCAATGGAACTCAGAAGGAGGTTGGCCAGCTGGTGCAATTAAAGAAGGTTAGTAAGATTACGAATAAGACTAAGCTACTGAAAAAAACACATAGCCTAACTCTATTTGAAACTTTATTGCTAATCAAAGGCTCAGGACAGTGATTGACAGACAAATAGTTGGCATTGTATACAGTAACATCTACATCAGGAGTCACTAACAGGAGCACAGGGTTTATGATTGAGGGATAGGATAAGAGAAGTGGGATGGCAGGCGGATATTAGGAGTGTGTGGTATTAGGAGGGGCAGATGTTGAATAACTCAAGGCTGATTTGTGTAAGAGGCATTTAAAGCACTGAGAGATGTTATTTCTCAGCACTTTTCTGAGTACTGTCTGTTTTATGTGAGCGACTCTTCAGGGGTTCAGAGGCAGCTGAGAATAATTTTGTACAAATATTATACAAATTTTGCTCACAACAATGAGAATACGTTTTTCCCAACATTGGAAGAAATTGCCAACTGAAATGATAGCCAGCTGGAAATTTAAACTTGGAGAATATGCAGAAATGGCAAAATTAACAGCATATCTATTAACAATTAAGCAAACTCAAATTAGAATGGTTTCCAGAAATACAATTTATTATGCAGTACAACAAATATAAACACAGTATTTTTTCTAAGAGACACTAAATATTTCTAAATATGGCAAAATAATGGGGTATAAAGAAGGGAGAAGTTAGAATCAGATATCATTTAGTTTTTTTAACATGTATGAATAAAAATAATTAAAAATGCAGTATAACCCTTAATATTACATATTAAGCTGAAATTATAAACCTTTATTATGTGACAAATCATTTAATCAATTTTGTACTTGTTTATCAATGCTGCCCTCAGCTTTAAATTTAAAAGTTAAGTGACTTAATGCTTATGAATATTAACATTTTAGAAAAAGTTAGGTAATGTTTACATAAACTCTTTTTATCTTTAAAAGTTTGTTAAGTTTAAGTAATCTAACTTGACATTGTTTATAATTTGTAGTCAATAATATATAGTTATCTGTACCCAAATAATATAATGTACTGTTTGTGTTTTACAATAACACAATATCGCTTTCTGCCTCCCTTTCTTTCTTCTTAGATTATAGCTTCTTTCAATGAATTCAAAAGTAAATGCATTAGCTTGAAATTCAAATATCATACAGTTATGCATGTCAATACCTCATGCCACTATAAAAATCTGAAGTCCGGTTGTGTAATTGACCTAAAACATGCAAATTAGTGTCTTAAAGTAGTGGAACGGAAAGCTAGTTCTGTGAAAAAATAATACTTTTTAGTAATTAATAGATATAAACATAACCACATATCTGTTCTAATTTGAAAATTAGTTTTTCTCTAGCTTTTTCACGTTTTTATGTTGAAAAGCAAAACTGACCTCTAATGAAAGGGGATTTTATCCAATTATTATCAGCAAATAGCTTTGACTTCCTTCAGATTTCCCCTAGCAAAATATAAAATGACACTTCCCGAGCACATCACTAGCACAATAGGGCCTTTATTGATTTTCATATCATGTTTTTCAGTCTGAGATGGCTCTCTTGAGGACTTTGCTTCCCAGCAGGAAAAAAATTGCATTTTCTATGTTTGAATTCAAGTCTATTAATGCATCCCTAGCTGGAGACAGTGTCATTTTCATTCTATTCCATTGTAGTCAATGTGTCTACACCTTGCTGTTTTGGTATCCTAATGGATGCTAGGGTCACAGATCAAACTATGAAAGAAATAAGAAAAAGAAAGTGCTTAGCTTGAAGAATCAATAAGAAAAACTCTTAACACTTGTTGGAAGGGTAAAATGTGCAACCAATGAAAGGCCATAAGTGCATTCATCTAAAACTATGTAATATTACAAAGTTTTGTGGTGAATGAGGAAAAGAAGAAATAATAATAAAGAATCTTAATATTTGGAGTACCTAGTTGTACTGTAAAGAAAATTACAGGAGAAAAAATATTTTTGTTTTGTATGTGTCAGAATATTAAGGCTTCTTTAATTGTGCATTTCATTGTAATTAAAGTTAAAATTTGGATAGCCAAAAAAGAGTGTATTTTAAAAACTTGCAGATTGTGCATGTGATGCACAATCACATTATATTTTAACCAGATATAAAATACCACTGGATAAATAATCAACTGAGTATATATTTCTGTGCATGAGTACCCACACATATGCACTTTTTCATAATAGAATAAATACTTTCAAACAAGACCTCTATATAACATAAAGAATGAACCTGCATTTGTGTATATATTATTTTCTTAATATGTACTTTCTAGTATCCGTTAATATATTTTACAAACAATTTTGTGAAGCTTAATTTATTAAAAATGGGAAAACAAATTATAATAGAAATGGTCAACTTTATTTAGTTATTTTTTACCTTTTTGAATTCAAGCCATTATGCATTTGTAAAAATATTCTAAAAGTTGATTCATTTATGATTTATGTACCAAATTATTAAATCATGGCCTAAATGCAATTAACCTAGAACTAAGCTCCATTAAAATAAAAAGTGGTGGCTTTCCTTTCTAAACAAGTGTATAATATATCATATCATAATTTAAATAAAGTATAACCAGTGCAAACCATTATAATGAATATTATTGTTTCAGATTGCTGCTTTTTGATGTTATTATTTTTCCAAATATATCTTAAGTATGTGTCATGCAGATGCCTTCTTTCTTTAAATTTCAACCCCTTGTCTGACTATCCTATTTATCAATTATAATAGAAATAAAGGTTTTTCCTGTCTCAAAAATAGTTAAATCCCATGTCAATATAAGAAAAGAGAACCAGAGACATTAGTATCTGAAGGCAAAAAAGGCATGTCAGACACTTTGTCGGATAGCTGGCATAGCTAGATGAAAATGAGAGGAAAGAAGAATGAGGGTACCAGCTGGAGAAATAAACACTGAAACAAAGTTTGTAAATCAACGTTGCAAAGAACTATTTAGCCAGCAACCAACAAATGTGAATATATATACACGGCCTCCCAAAAATACACAAAGAAGGCATACCCCTCAGACCCATAGTCAGCTCCATAGGAGCACCATTACAAAACCTAGCTAAATACTTAGCAAAACAACTACAGCCCCATGCTGAACGTAGCTTCATATGTACAAAACTCATCCACTTCTTAGAAATGATCAAAGATCTACACACAGAACAAGAAGATCTGCTTGTAAATTTCGACGTGGTTTCACTATTCACTCAAGTCCCAATAAAAGAAACTCTTGAAATCATCAAAAAATAAATACCAACCAGCTAAAGACCTCATGGAACTAACAGAACACTGCCTAACCAACACATATTTCATATACAAAGGACAAAGATACAAGCAAATTAAAGGAGCCCCTATGGGATCACCACTGTCACCCGTCATTGCAAACCTGTTCATGGAAGAATTCGAATCCAGAGCCTGGCTAATGCACCACAAACCCAAACTATGCTAAGATACATCAATGACACATTTGTGATTTGCCCATGGAAAAGAAAACCTAAACAATTTCCTAACACACCTAAAACAACACACCACCAAAATCAAGTTCACCATGGAAACGAAATAAACAAAAACAATACCATTCCTAGATGTACTAATCTACAAAAGAACAGATGGCACACTGGGACACACCATATACCAAAAGAAACACACACCAACCGCTACCTCAACGCCCAATCCACCACCACCAGCACAGATAAATTCCGTGCGAAAACACTAATTACCAGAACCAAACGCCTGGCAGATAAGACACATATAAAAGACTGAACTATGCACCCTGACTGAAGTATTGACAGCCAATGGCTTCCACAAAAACAAAATCACCAGCTTGATCCACAAAAACACACCAAGACATAACAGAGACCTAGAAGACCAACAGACCTATGGACAGCTGTCTTGCCCTACATAAGAGGTATACAGATAAAATCAGTCAGATACTACACAGGCATCACATCAAGACTGCCTTCAAAACAGACAAAAAAATAGCACCATCCTGAGGAACCCCCAAGACAAAATTGACCTGGAAAACCAAGGCAATACGAAATTCCTGTACATCATGCCCGGCACATACATTGGACAGACCAATAGAAGAATAAGTACCCGCTAGATGAACACAAAATGCAGTAAAAAAGCTGGAACACACTCCTCGCTAGTCCAACACATGAAACCACAGGTCACAACATCAACTTCAATGGCACTAAAACCCTAGCCACTATAGAAAACCCCAGCCACAATCATCAGAGAAGTCATAGAGATTGAAAAAAGACCTGACAGCATGAAATAGAAGAGATGATTCCAGCAGACTGTCAATCATTTGGAAGCCTGCACTCTCAAATAGAAAGATCTCCACACCACAGGCCAGGCAAACACCTGGCACAAACAGACTCCCTCTGATGCCTCCAGCTCAAACACCCCCCACCAGGTACCCAGGTGAAACCCAGCTTGCTGATGAAGAGCAGCCATCCTTCACACGGAGCCAAGCTGCATTGAAAGCCTCCAACACAGAACAGAGTGTTGCCAGCCAATCAAAGCCACAAAACAGACAAGAGAAACCAGAAACACCAATCAATCAACTCCAAGTCCAATGAACACAGACCCAGGTTAATAGCCAATCAGAATAGACCAGCCTCAAATTTGAAACAGAGGAACTGTGAGACACACTTCCATACAGAAGCCTGATGATGGCAGATGAGATTCTGCTGAAACGTTGCTACAACTTTAACAGAACAATACAATGACGTGATAATACCCGAAGGAAGCTAACAAGCACATATATATATATATATGTGTGTGTGTGTGTGTGTGTGTGTGTTGTGTGCACGCGCTGTTCAGCTTCCTTCGGGTATTATCGCACGTCATTGTAGTGCTTTTAAAGTTGTAGCAACATTTCAGCAGAATCTCATCGCCATCATCAGGCTTCTGTATGGATGTGGGTCCGGGTCTCACAGCCATTGGTTTTAAATTTGAGGCTAGCCTATCCTGATTGGTTGGGAGTCTTGGTCTGTATGCTGTTCAGCTTCCTTTGGGTATTATCTCCACATCATTGTAGTTGTGCTTTTAAAGTTGTAGTGCACCCTGACTAAAGTTACTGACAGCCACAGCTTCCACAAGAGCAAAATCACCGGGTTGACCCACAAAAACACACTGAGACACAATGGAGACCTAGAAGATGAACAGACCTATTGAATAGCTGTTCCTGCCGTACATAAGAGTCCTACAGACAAAATCAGTAACATATTACATAGGCATCACATCAAGACTGCCTTCAAAACAGACAAAAAAATAGCAGACATCCTTAGAAACCCAAAGATAAAATTGACCGGAAAACCAAGCATATACAAAGTTCCTGTGCATCATGCCTGCCACATACATTGGACCAGACCAATAGAAGAATACCTGCCTGTATGACAACAAAAATACAGTAAAAAAGCTGGAACACATTTCCTTACTAGTCCAACACATGGAAGCCACAGGTCATAACATCAACTTCAATGGTACCAAAACCCTAGCCACTATAGAAAACCCCAGCCACAGAATCATCAGAGAAGCCATAGAGATTAAAAAAGACCTGAAAGCATGAATAGAATACAGATTCCACCAGACTGTCAATTATTGGAAGCCTGCACTCACACCAAAAAAAAATAATCTCCATACCACAAGCTAGGCAAACACCTGGCACAAAAAGACTCCCTGATACCTCCAGCTCAAACATACCAGATGAAACCTAGCTTCCTAATAAATGATAGCCATCCATTTACTCGGAGCCAAGCTGCACTAAAAGCCTCCAATACAGGAACACAATGTTTCTAGCCAATCAAGACAAAAAAAGCCACAAAACAGACAGAAACAGACAGAAACACCAATCAAGCAGAACACAGCAAATTCCAAGACCAATAAACACAGACCAAGACTCCCAACCAATCAGGATGAAGAAAAAACCATTCTGGCACAGCGTAGGCTAGCACCAAATTTAAAACAGAAACGGCTGTAAAAGTCTGACTCACAGTCGAACACAATACAGAAGCCTGATGATGGCAGATGAGATTCTGCCAGAACCCTTGGATCTGACCAATATCTCTCAAACTTAGCAATGTTGAGATGTGTGGACTTCAACTCTCAGAATTCCCCAAACAGCCATGAATTCTAGAAAATGAAATCCACTTATTTTAAAGTTGCCAAGTTTGAAAAACATTGCTCTATTAAAACCAAGGATTGCTACAACTTTCTTGATATGGACAAAGCTTTTAGCTTTAACTTGAAAGGCTTTTTTACTTTTAATAAGTACTGTATGTAATGAGAAAGAATCTAAGAAAGCAAAGAGTTTTTGCATAGGAAATACAAGCCATAGAAGCAACTTTCATTTTATTGCAATATATCACAAAGTTGTAACAACTAAAAATCATTTATTGTCCAGATGACCATTAAGTCTCATTTTTCTAGGACAGGAACTTGTGCCATTCACAGGTGAATTGATTTTTCATGACAAATTTCCATTTTCTCTGGTTTTTGTGCAGATCTACAGCAAATTCCTTGTTTGCAAAGGCCTCACCTTGACAGAAGTGTCAAGGGCTTATGCACTTACAGCTGATCATATTTGTTTTCTCTTCCAAGCAGAAGCAGCAATTGAATCACAGATTTTCTGTTGTATTATCCTAAGTGAGTTGAGTGATTTGACCCTTTTCCTCCCTCATTTAATGTTCTGTCAACTCAGAATATGGAATCATGACTTTTGCTTTTCACAAAAATTGGGGAAGTGTCACAGCTGTTTCAAAATATGTTGCCTCTTTGACACATGTTACTATCTGCATGCACTGTAAAGCTTCAGAATAATAAATAAAGCTACCATTTTCTGACAACATAAAAGTTGAAAACATCCTTGGGGTTGCAATCCTGGGGTCTATCACAATGGCTAGTTTATTTATAAACAGAAACAGCATTTAAAAATCTTGACCTTCAGTATTCGATGAGAGATGCTAGCTTGGCCTCGTTACTATCTTAAACCTGATTGCCACTTACAAAAGCAGGCTTAATGAATCAATCTTCTTGATCTGAAGCAAAAAAAGAAAGTCAATATTAAGCCTGAAAATACCACTTTCAGTATCATTTCTGATGGGTGAAAGACATTTTTGTTAGGGAAACAACTGTCATCTTCCATCACCCTAAATATTTTATTCCATAATGTGTGTGTGTGGGGGTGCACACGTATGTATGTATGTATGTATGTACGTATGTATGTTGCTTTTTGTTCTGTATGGAACTTGGTAGGTTCCAAGTCCCTCATTCTGATTGGCCAAAAAGGCCACTTACGGATTGGTTCA
>BHFT01045116.1:0-21583 GCA_004320025.1 Laticauda laticaudata | reverse complement strand
TTAACATGATGCACCGTTCTGTAACTCACTGCATACGTGATTCATACGTTTCTAGTCGCGTCGCATCCGTCTCCCTGAGATTTCATCTGCTCAAAAAGTTTTTGAGCTGCACAAAACTTTTTGAGCGGATGAATTTCCCGCCAGCGTCCATTCTACATCTGCTAACAATACAGGGAACAAACATTCTACATCCGTTACATGTCCGCTATACCGCTCGAGCATCTCGCTGCGCATCCACGCAACTTGCTCGGCTCCCAGCAGAAAACGGAAAGAGGGAGGAAGAAAACGGATGCGGAACGTCCGCAGACAATGTTAGTTAGCATGGACATGTAAAGGATGAAAGTGATGCAGTCGCATACTAAAGCATTAAAAAATGGAAAAACGTTCCATATAGGGACGTATCTCGGATACTTAGGATGTCTGGAGGTTATCTAGAGGATGCAGAAGGACACTAGTGAAAACCGATATTTCCTATAAAATGGGAGGGAACTCACCTGGATCTCACTTTCAGTCAGCAGCCCTGGTGTGCAGACCTCTCTTCAGCTTGCTTCTGCTCTTGCTCTTCCACATCATCCAGTCATCTCCACATGGATCGCACATTCACTCTTTGGGTACCGCCATCAATTCTACCAGCAGTGCCAAGCTCTCTTCAGGCTTTTCCACCTGTTCTATGCAAGGAAAAGGAGGCATCCAAGAAGTGTGTGGGATGAAGATGGATCGCGAGAAAGATGCGGAATATGGACTGTAGTATACAGTTGATGGTGGAGCCAATATAGTGGAAGCCACATGCAGAGACGCCAGACTCAAGGGTCCCTTGGATCAAACAACTACAAAGGCTTCTTCGCGAGCGATCCTCTTTGCCATGGTTGATGCTGTTACAAGTTCATGTACAATTGATGCTTCAGGCAACGGGTCAGCTCAGCTGACCCACCTATAAAACGGCCAGTGACCTCAAGGAGGGGCTGGATGCACATTTCGAGATACTCACCCGTGAAGAGAGGATCTTCAACTACAGGCTGTCCAGAGCAAGACAGGTGACCATGAGGGAATCATCGTGGAAAGCTTGCCTGCATCCTGCACAATCTCATGCGCACCCGCTACCCAATGTTGGCAGAACAGGCTCGTGGACGCCAACAAGGCAATGGGTACATTGGAATCTGGTGAATAAGAGGCACAGGGAGAACCTGATAGATCGTGGATGTGCAAGGCCCAACAGAGCTTCAGTGAAGGGAAAAGCAGCGCCAACTCCTGAACACTGGTGCAACTCCCGCAGTGGACAGTGAGTGGCAAGACAGGATGATAGATGCTTAATGAAACTGTCTCATCACACTGAATGAGAATGTTCCATGTATGTTGAGTCGGCCTACAATGAAACAGGGCAATTATGAGAGTTGTGTTTAATGTTTTGAAATGTGTTGATCGAATGATTAATTGTTATTATAATAAAGGGCCATAGGTGTGGCAAGCTGGAGGGTGGACCATACAGTCTCACTAATGCTTCATGGAGGTTTATTATCCCACAGCTATTACCATCCCACAGCTATTAACCCATGCCCACAGCTATTACGCCTCCCAACAGGAATCCCTGCCCATGCGTAACAGTATCCTTACCCATCCCACAGCGTATCCATCCACAGCTATCCTTACGCCATCCACAGCTATCCATCCCAAGCTATCCTTATCGCGACAGCAATCCTCCCACAGCTATCCGCTTACCCATCCCAAGCATAAAAAAGGCTTAACCATTTCTAAAAGTTTCCACCAAAGACTTTTTATTTAGTAAAAGAACTGGGAACCAGTGTGTGGAGCAAAGATAACCTTTATTAATAACAAACTGTAAGGACTTTATAAAAAAGCAAAATGAACCCAAGAAAAGTGTCCCAAGCAAAGATAAGTCAACAGGTAACAACCAATCTCTGGCACTCTTCTTAGTCACTCTGAGGCGGTGCCCATGGTCTCAGGGGGTGGAAGGTCCAGGGGCTGTGGAGGTGGCAGTGGCTGGAGTGCTGGTCTGAGGCCGCCATTTGGGTGCATGGCCCGAGAGGCACAACAGGGGATGCTGTGTGCAGGAAGCTCTCAGGAGCTGGCTCAGTCCTGTGATTTGAGAGGCCTTCTCCAGGACATGGGATGTTCCAAGTCCCAAGACCAAATGACAGATTTCTGAGGCCGGGCTGGCTGTGGGGTGGAGGAAGGAGGAGTGTAGTGGGGCTGCTGGTCTGCAGCTGAGTGAGGTGAGGCGTCGGTGGCATCTGGTGACGTCGTGGCATCTGTGGTGTCTGTGGCTCGTGGTATCGGTGGCATTGGTTGGCACCTGTGGTGTGCGATGTACCTGTGGCCTGGCTGGGAAGGGCTGCCTGTGCTGCTGGAACTCCTGGTTTAAGCCATAGCCTTTTGGTAGGCTGGAGGGCTTGTTGAAAGCTTGGGAAGGCTGTGACATCGACTGGGGTGGAGGGAGCAGACTGGAGTGGGGAGAGAGGTTCAGCTGGGCCCTGGAGGTTGTGCAGCAGACCTGTTGTCCTCCCTTGTATCACCTGGTACTGGCTTCGGGCATTCAATGAGGGTCCTGGTTCACGTAGGTAGGAGGGTTTCTGTTATGAGGATGAATCTCGAAGTGTACCAGCTGAGAGAGGAGAAACTAAAACCAACGGATGGCAAGCATTTTTCTCCGTTTTACATCCTCTTTCCATCCGTTGGTGCAGTGTGACATGGGCTTAAGGAGTAAATTCCAACAGTGAGAAGAAGTAACCAGAAAAACAAAATTGCCTTTGGAAGTTGTGGGTGACCCATTAATTGAGATTTTAAGAAGGGGCTGGATAGCCATTTATCTAGTACAAGTTTCCTGCAAGAACGAGGGTTGGACTAGATGACCTTCAAGGTCATTTCCAACTATGTTACTGACTATAGTGATCCAGACATACCAGGAATGTTACCCTCTCCACAATGGAAAAATGAATCTAAGCTATTCTGTAAAAAGAATGCATAGTCTCTTAACTGAAAGGGAATACAAATATACTGAATACATTGGCAGAGCTGGATACTAACAGTATTTCAAATTATTCCACACAAATAGAGGCATCAATGTATGAAAGATGTGTCCATGATAAAACATGTACAATGAAATTATAATGCAAACTTTACAATTTGTCCCAACATCAGGATGCAAGTAAAAATTCTTAGGAAGAGCAACTAAATAGATACCTTGTTTAGGTTATGGAGAAATTCTTCAACAGTCAAAGACTGGAGTTATCTTAATAGTAAGCAGTGCAACTGAAAAAGTCAATAACTTATAAAATATTATTTTTCTTTGAGATTTAACTATCTTCTCCTGCAGGTCAATCAAATGCAGAAAGGTAGCAGATTTTTGTAAAAAGGACTTTAAGTAGATGACAAAATAATCCACAGATATTTCCTGGCCAACTTGTAACTAAGATCGGGACACAAATACTTCATTCAATCTATGAGAATTTCTCTGAAATTTTCTTCTTTGAAATAATTTATAAAGCAAATTATTTTCTCTCCAATCAAATAAGGAGTGGTAAGAAAAAACAACTGCAATTCCTTGTCTGGCAATTTGCCTCAGGAAATAAATTGAGGGCCGACATGGGACAATCTGGTATTTGAAGAACTGCAAGGGAATAGCTGTCAGTCTGAAGGCATCTTCTCTTTGAAGAACTGTTCAGTCCATATCTGATTAAAGAGAAAAATACCCTATCAAAATGGAGAACAAGGATCTCAATATTACAAACAGGCACATGAACATCAGATTGATGTTCAGATTTATTTCAGTTAGAAGGGCATAATTCAAAATGGAACTGATAGAGGCAAAGGTGATAGAAGTCTGAAGAGGGAAAGCCATACTGGACTTAATTCTTACAAACAGAGAAGAAGTGATAGAGGGAGCTGAAACTGCAGGAACCTTGGGTGAGAATGACCATGTCATACTAGAATTCAACATAACACAAACACAAGCAACAGAACATAATGACACAAAAGTCTTGGATTTTAAAAGAGCAGATTTCAAATAAACTCAGAGGGAAGTTGGGAAAGATTCCATGCATGAAATCTTAAAGAGGAAAACAAACTCAAGAATCTGTGGCAAACCTCCTAAAAAGTATGATCATAGAAGCCCAAGACCAGCACACACACCACCGAGATAGGAAGAAAACAAGAAATCCAAGAAGAAACCAGCAATGGCTACACAAAATCTCTTTGGCAAATTGAAAAAAAAAAGGTACAAGTACAAAAATGGAAAGAGGACATACAGCTTAAGTAGAATATAAGCAGATAACCAGAATCTGCATAGACAAAGTAAGAAGAGCAACGGCTCCGAACAAACAAAGACTTGCAACAAAAGCAAAGATAAATAAAAAAAGCTTCTTCCAACATAATAACATAACAAGAAAAAAATCAAGGAAAAAAGTCAGTCCATGAAAGAGAGAAAATGGCAAGGAAGTAACAGGCAACAGAGAGAAAGCAGAACTGCTTAACTCATTTTTTGCATCCGTCTTCACGTAAAAGAAACTGTAGCTCAACCCACCAAAACATAACTGTAAAAAGGCAGACCAGAAATAAAAGTTAAAATGAGCAAAAAAATAGTAAAGAACACCTGTCTGATCTTGATTGAAAACAAATCACCAGGGCCTGATGGATTACATCCCAGAGTTTAAAGGATCTGGCAGTGGTCATCTCAGAACCATGCCACCATATTTTTCAAAAATCCTGGAGCACTGGGAAGCTACCGAGGACTGGAAAAGCTGATGTGTTCCCATCTTCAAAAAAGGGAAAAAAAAAAACAGACCCAGGAAACTATAGACCAATCAGCCGAATCAATACAAGGAAGATACTGGAAAAGAGAATAAAAAACAGATCCGCCAACATCTAGAAACAAAGTAAAGTATAACTGACAGGTCAGCACGGGTTGTTAAAGAACAGATCATGCCAAAACCAGTCTTATTTCATTCTTCAACCAGTGACTAAATCTTACACCAGCAAAATACTGTAGACCTAATATATTAGATTTCAGCAAAGCATTCGACAAAGTAGATCACAACCTACTTCTTAGTGAGCTAGAAAAAAGTGGAATAGATAGCACCACTACTAGATGCAGGGGTGGGATTCAAAATTTTAAACAACTGGTTCTGTGGTGTGGCTTAGGTGGTGATTGTGGCTTGGTGATCATGTATGGCGATGTGGCCAACTCACTATCACTCTTATTGAGGCACACATCTCCTTGCCTGGCCTCTCATGACTGTGGAAATGTTGCAACAGTTGTAAGTGTAAAACATGGTCATAAGGCATTTTTTCAGTGCCATTGTAACTTTGATGGTCACTCCCACACAAGCAATGTAAACAGCAAAGGAGGGGAAAAAACTCCAGAGATGTTCCTGACTGGAAGTCTACTCTTGCCAAGAACATCAGAGTGTTAACACAGGGCAGTTCTGTAAGCAACACCAAAATGTTTCCTTCCTGCCTTCCTTACGAGATTAGGCCAGTAATTCTTCTAACAACCGTTCTCTGAGCTGCTTAGATGTTAACAACCAGTTCTAGTGAATAGTGCGGAACTGGTAGAATCCCACCCCTCACTAGCAATTGGCTGGCAAACCGTACTCAACGAGTAATCCTTAATGGGTCTAAGTCTACATGGATGGAAGTAAGCAGTGGATGTCACAAGGTTCCATCTTAGCCCAGTACTCTTCAATATCTTCATTTAACGACTTAATGAGGGAATAAGAGGGGAACTTACCAAATTTGCAGATGATACTAAGCTGGCAGGAATAGCTAACACCCAAGAATATAGGCTCAAGAGCCAGATGGACCTTCACAGACTAGAACACTGGGCCATATCTAACAAAATGAAATTCAGTGTAGAGAAAAGTAAAGTCCTAACACGTAGGCAGGAAAACAAAAGTACACATATAGACTGGTGAAAACAGCTCAATAGACAGGAACGTGAGAGGGATGCTTGGAGTCTTATGGATAACCAGCTAAATATGCTGCCAGCAGTGCGCAGCAGCAGCCAAAAAAGCTAATGCCAATCCTAACTTACATTCAACAGAGGATACAACTCAAAAATCAAGCGAAAGATACTAATATCACTCTATAAAGCCTTATAAGGACCACATCCGAATAGGTACTGCATCATTTTCTCACCACATTATAAACAAATGTTGAGACTCTAGAAAAGTCCAAGAAAAGAGCAACAGCATATTAGGCCGAATGGAACTAAGGCGATATGAAGAAATCGTTACAGGCAACTGCGGCTTGGCTCGTCTAGTACAAGAGAAGGACCCAGGGGAGACATGATAGTGGTCTTTCAATTTTGAGGGCCTGCCAGCAGGACAGGAGGGTCAAGCTGATTTTCTGAAAGCACTGATCCCAAACAAGAAAATGGATGGAAACTGAACAAGGAGAGATTAACCTGGAAATAAAGGAGAAACTCTCTGACAGTGAGAAAAATACAACAATGGAACAGCTTGTTTCGGAAGTTATGGCGAAGCGCCATCACTTGAGACCCTTCAGAAGAAATTGACTGCCATTTGTCAGAAAGGGTGTAGGTCTCCTGCTTGGGCGGGGGGTTGGACTAGATGACCTACAAGGTCCCTTCCAACTCTGATTATCTGTTAAATCTGAAGAATCCTCATAATCTCTTGAAATTCTCCAAAACATCCAATAGAGTATGCGGGACTTTGAATGATTGATTGATTGATTGAGGGATTGATTGATTGATTGTGTGGGTGATTATGTGTCTTCAAGTTGTTTTTGACTGCTAGTGACCACATATATAGGTTTTCTCCATGATGATCTATCCTGAACTTAGTCTTTCAATTCTTCCAATAATTGTGCCCATTGTCACAATAACTGCATCTATCCATTTTGATATTGGGCAACCTCTTCTCTTTCCTTCATTCCTTCCCAGTGTTAGAGCCTTTTGCAGAAAGCTAGGTCTTTGGGACCCCTTTTTATTTGCAGGAAGGCAAATTAAAAGGAAATCCTGTTGCTAAAACTGCTGTGCCTCTTAGCAGATCAAGGCTTTCACACTCCAAGAATGAAGTTACCTGAGGAAAACTTGCTGGGACAATGAGACAAGGATGGCTGCTTAATAGCCTGAGATAAGTAGACAGCAATCTTTACCAGGAGAAGGATGTGGCACCAAGCAAGCTGTGAAAATATGTGGCTATCCCAAGTGTACTTTCATCAAATCTAAAAAAAACAAAAACCTACAGGAGATTCTCCATAACAAACCATGAAGAGAACAATAAATGAAGCAATGCTGTCATTCCATACATTGCAGGAATGTAGGAAAAGCTCAGAAGGATCTTCAGCCAACATCACATACATGTATATGGATATATAGAATATATAGAGTATGTAGAATTCTTTATTGGCCAAATATGATTGGACACACAAGGAATTTGTCTCGGTGCAACTGCTCTCAGTGAACATAAAAGAAAAGATACATTTGTTGAGAGTCAAGAATCATAAGGTACAACACTTAATAATAGTGATAGGGGACAATAAGCAATCAAATCATACTAGAAAACAGTACATATAAATCATAAGGATATAAGTGACAAAGTTACAGTCATGCAGTCACAAGTGGGAGGGGATGGGTGATAAGGAGTGATGAGAAGAGTACAGTAGTAGTAGTAGTGCAGGCTTTGTAATAGTTGAAGAGTGTTGAGGGAATTATTTGTTTACCAGAGTAATGGCATTTGGGGAAAAAAAACTGTTCTTGTGTCTAGTTGTTCTAGTGTGTAGTGCTCTATAGCGTTGTTTTGAGGGTAGGAGTTCAAACAGTTTATGTCCAGGATGTGAGTGATCTGTAAATATTTTCACAGCCCTCTCTTTTCACAGTATACAGGTCCTCAATGGAAGATAGTTTGGTAATTATTGTTTTTTCTGCAGTCCTAATTATCCTCTGAAATGAATTATTCTCTGTCTGTATGCATACTTCAAACCCAAGAATACACTAAGGTAGAAGCTTAGAAATACCCAGAGACAAACTGAGTAACATGATATATGCAATACAATGCAGTGAGCCATGTGCAGATACATACATTGGGGAACAAAACAACCATTTCATAACCTCATGGCACTACATAGGAACATAAACCTATCAGGAGTAGATTCAGCACTCCATCTGCATTTAAAAGATAACAGCCACTCTTCTAAAGACAGCAAAGTCCACATTTTGGACTGCTGGTTTGAAAGAAGGGTCAAACAGGCCATCTATGTCAAAATTGAACAGCCCTCTCTCAACAGAGGAGGAGGAATATGATGTCAACTATCTTCAGTCTACAACACATCTACACAAATCGATCAGGAAAAAGCGATAGACACAATTTACAAAGACTTCTGTAAAGCCTTTGATTCACTGGCACACAATAAACTATTTCTAAAACTAAAATCTTATGGCATTTCCAGACACCTGCATAACTGGATAGATGCATTCCTGTCAAACAGGCAACAAATGGTCAACAAATGATGAAACACCCTATCAAATCTGTACCTACCTATAGTGTGTGGCCCTCAAGGCAGCGTTCTAGGACCAACTCTCTTTATTACTTTACCATAAATGACCTCTGTGATCATATTAAGAACACAACTGCGTTCTCTTTGCTGATGATGTAAAGCTATTCAACACCACTGACAATACTGCTACCCTTCAAAATGACACTCAACACTATGCTGTCAGAATGGTCAAATGGCATTCAAATCTCAACAAACAAATGCTCTGTCTGACATATCGGCAAAAAAAAATCAGAATATAAATACAAGCTGAATAATCAAGACCTTGTGATGACCCCAGCTTATGTCAAGGACCTTGGAGTACTCATCTCTAATGATCTAAGTGCTAGAGCCCACTATAACTACATAGCCAAAAAGGGCATTAAGAGTTGTTACCTAATCCTGCGTAGCTTTTTCTCCGGTAATATCACACTACTAACTAGAGCATACAAAACATTTGCTAGATCAATACTTGAATACATCTCTTCAGTCTGTAGTCCACATAACATAACGGATACTTAATACAGTCGAGAAAGTCCAGAAATATTTTCACGAGAAGAGTTCTCCATCTCTCTACTCATAGCAGAATCACTTATGCCACCGATTTGAAATTTTAGACTTAAACAACTTCTGAACTATGCCACCTTCGGTCTGATCTAAACATAGTGCATAAATTATCTACTGCAATGTCCTACCTGTCAATGAATACTTCAGCTTCAAACACAACAATACAAGAGCACACAATAGATACAACTCAAGGGTAAACTGAACCAAACTTGATTGCAGGAAATACGACTTTAGCAACAGAGTGGTCAATATCTGGAAAATACTCTACCTGACTACTGTGATTTCTTCCCCAACCCCAAAAACTTTAACCTTAGACTGTCTACTATTGACCTTATCCCTTTTCTAAGAGGTCTGTCGGGGGCAAGCATAAGTGCACCAACATGCCTACCAATCCCTGTCCTATTGTTTCTTTTATTCGTATCCATTTCATGTATTCATAACCATGGCTCAAAGTTATACTTAGTTATCTAATACTTGACTTGACAAATAAATAAATAAAAACAATCCTTCAACAGTTCCAAGAATGCTGCACCACTCATTTGCACTACTCAGGTGACCCTGATAACATAGATAAACATCCAGATAGCCTCATAATGACTCGTCTAAAAGAATTCAAATGATGAGCTATCTACAAGGAGTATGAATCCTTCCATTCTCCTATTGAGCTGCTCAGGCATCTAGTAGCTGGGAGGTGCTTAGTCCGCATTCACAGCTGAGCTTGATTTGTGGAATGCCTCTCCTCCACCACGTGACTCCTCAGTGTTCCCCAGTTTTTTGCCTCAGCCTCGTGGAGACAGGCAATGCTTGGATACTTCCTTGACTGAAACAGGAATATTAGCCGGTTTGATTGCAATTCGGTTTTCCTTTGCCTTTTTCCTTTGTCTTTAGCCTTCAATCCTTATCAGCCTGAGAGCCCGGCTTAAGGGAAGCGCTGTTCGAACCCCCGCCCCCCCCCCCAAAAAAAGGGGGTGGGAGGCTTTTGGAAGCTGCTCTGCTCTACCTCCCACAGCCAAAATTTCCTTACACTCTGCCAGTTTGATCACGCTGTGCCTTTATTCCGTTTGCTTGCTAAAGGCTTGAATATTTCATTTTAAAGTCGTATCGCCCTTACCCACCCACCCCCCAAACGCCATTTCTTCAGTGGGGAAGTCAATTAGGATTAATTCCCTTTCTTTTACGCTGTTCTGTTATCGAGAGCTCAGGCTTCGTTTGAGCTCTGGCTTTGTTTGCAAAACAGGAAGCTGCTGCCTGAGAAGCGCTCGCGAAAGATTTTAAACTGTTGGAGTGCCATCTTGAGTGCCACCTCGTGGCTGGTGCCCTATTTTATCTTTCCTGAGTTGTGTGAGGTATTTTCTGCTCAAAGCAACAGAATCCCTTCAAGATTCTGAGAGCTGTCTTACCCTCATTTGGCTACCTCACTCGAGGATAATTAATTTGCCTTTTAAAAATTGTTGGCTAAACCCTCACAGCTTATTCTCAGTGGCACAGCAGCAAGCATCTAGGCGTGTCCGCCTGTGCAGGAAAGCTGCTGAAGGCCCTTACAATCATCAATCCGGGCCTGTGGCGTTCACTATTTGGCTGATTGGACTACTCATTAAACTGGTTGTGTCTATATTAATATTGGGAGTTATCATATATTCACTGTTCATAGGAGCAATTACAAAGCAATGTATATAGCAATAATGTTTATAACAATTATTACATCATAATAATCACTCATGTAACAAACCACTTAACAGTATAATATTTTAATTTCAATAAAATTATTACTGAGATAAGACTTACTATATGTATTAGACACCAGTAAAACAAAAAGAATAAATAAAATAAAAGGGGCGGCAATTAAGAACTTTATCAGCGGAACTGTTTTTGACTCAGATCGGACCCTGGGGTGCCAACCGCCTCATACACAGATTATATTCAATACTGTTATTCTAATTTTTAATCAAATGCTGATGTAGCACCTCTCAGGCACCTTGCTTGAAGGCAAAAGCCAAATCTAAACACAGTGAAATTCTAAAGCCTCAGAAAGGACGCCTTTAAGGTGCCATAGGCCTTACAAAAGCAGATAGATAGGCATTCTCAAGAGGTTCACGCTGTTATCTCAGGGTGCCCCCCTCTCCCAACCGTCAGTTTCTCCACACTCTCCGCCTCTTCTAGATCTCTCCCTTTCATCCAGGCGCAGCTTAACTCCACAAGGACAACAGGTCAAGTGTCTGGAACACCAACCAGATGGGCCCCTGAAGCACATTCACTCCGACAGCCGCTGGTTTTTCGCCAGGGTGACAGCTTCATTGAGAGGGCCAGAGAGGATGAAAGCCTGAATGGAATGGCTATTCGCCAAGGGATTGCAGCGGGCTTCAACATGCGTAATGTCCAGGACCTTACCTATAGCTACTGACCAAGACCCCAACCACTGAGGTCACTGACCAGGTCAGAACAACACCAGTCCCAGGTACACTTACAGGAGGAGGACCCCTCTCCAAGAGCCGGAGGAGGAGGAGGAGGAAGTAGACCAAATCTTTCAAATGGCCGAGTCTGAAGTGGGATCAATTCACGATAGCGAGCCTTGTCAGAGGCAGACTCCTTAGAAAGGGAAAGTGTCTGAGAATGAAGGTCTTATTCCTGAGCCAGCCTGCTTTAGAGGCTTATTTCGGCCACAGCTTTTCAAATCTCTCTTGTTTAAGCAAAGACATTGCAGGCATAAACAAAGCCAAAACCTTCTGACACACTTGACCCTTCGGGAGGACCAGAGGACATGATCTTCAACCAACGGTAGTTGAAGCAGAGGTAATTCCAGTCCCACTCCATATTTTCAGACCTGGTGCAGAAGCAGTGGGCTGCTGCAGCAGTATACACCTCCCCAACTGACAGGATAGGAAATCCTCAATTTGGACCCTGATTTTGCAAAGTTACTGGGACTCCCGAGGTAGATGAGCCATAGTGGCTCTAGTGTCCCCTCTTCCCAGTGAGGCACTGGAGGCGCCTTAAAGCTGGAGGAAAAACGGGCCGAGCTAGCCCTACACAGAGCTCATCAATCTGATGCGTGGGCGATTCAGATCAGCCACAGCCGCCCTCCTTCTTTATGCGGTCGTGTCTTTAGATGGCTTTTGTCTTTGAAACATGTTCCTTCTTCCAACATCAGGGGCACACCAAGACATCGCTAAACTTACGGCAGCTGCTGAATTCTCTGCCGATGCTACCTATCACGCAGTTAAATTTTCAGCAAGGGCCATTACTGCATATCACAGCACGTCGCTTGCTATGGTTAAGACACTGGCTAGCCGACTTCAAACACAAATCCAATGCTGGCATCATTCCCCATTGCGGGAGATAGATTGTTTGGTCCTTCCCTGGATGCCACTACTAATTGAAACATGCAACAGAGGGAAATTCTCCGTTCCGTTTTTCGGAACTCAGATTTCAGAAGCCCCCAGTCCTTTCGGAGGGGATCCCTCGATCTTTGCTATCAGGGTTCCTTCTCTTCCAGATACCAGAGACCCCCAGCAGTTTAGACCAGGACAACGACCAGATAGGTCCGACTCAGTGGATAGAAGTAGAAGGGGCGGTCAATCCAAAAGATCCTTTCTGGGGATCAGGAAGCAGGGCCTTTTGGGGAGCAAGATAACCCCCCGGACCAAATTCCCATCATCGTGGCGGCCGTCTTAAGTTTATTCGCTGACCAATGGACTCTCTACCTCTGATGCCTGGTCAGAGATACAGTTAGATTTGACTCACACGTGGAACTTAGATCCACTCCCCCAAGATTCCGTTCATGTCATACCCTCCTTCCAGGGACCCGGGCTCAAGCTTAATCTCATGGATTCCGTATCCACAACCTACTGGATATACGAGCCATCCAACCAGTAGCGACCAGCCAACAAGGGCAGGGTTTTTATTCACATCTTTCATTGTGCCAAAAAATTCAGGGGGTGGAGAGCGATACTAGATTTGAACGTCTCAACCGTTTCTTAGTATATACCAATTCAATAATGCATACCCTCCATTCAATATTGCAGGGCATCAGAAAGGGATGTGCTTCACGTCCATAGACTTGACGGAGGCTGTACCTGCACATTGCTAGCTGGCCGCCCATTATAGGTTTCTGAATTTTGCTACAATAACCACCACTTTGCATATGTGGCCCTTCCTTTTGGATTGGCCTTGCCACCAGGACCTTCACCAAGGTCCTCGCAGCGCTAGACTGCCCACCTCAGGAACATTCCGTGTACGCCTCCAGTGTTATCTTGATGATTATGATTTTATCTTCCTTCCGCCCATCGGGCAGTCATAGACACTCAGACACATTACTATCCCTACAAGAGCATGGCTTTCTTAATAAATTGAAGAAAAAGTAAATTAACACCATCGACTCGGATAATCCATTTAGGCAGTCATAGATACAGTAAAGCAAAGTTATCTTCACCAGATAGACTAAATAACATTCAAAAATTGTTAAGGAGATCAGGGGCATTTAAGAGAGGTTGTCCCTGTATGGAAACTCTATTCCAAATTGTTGGCAAAATGATCTCATGTATTCTATTATTTCCTTGGGCTCGCCTTCACACTAAATCCCTCCAGTGGTTCCTGCTACCGTACCAGTGATCCGGCCGAAAGCAACTCCAAATCACAAAGTCAGGGGTCCCGCCCAAGGTTCTTAAGTCTCTCCTACTGGTCGTCCAACCAGTTATCAACAGAGGCTGTCTCTTCAAGGAACCACAAAGGCTCATCATCACCACAGATGCCAGTCTGTTCGGATGGGAGCTCACGTACCTCACTCAACAACCAAGGCCGATGGTCTGACAATTAGAAACAGTCATGCAGTATAAACTGGCTGGAACTTCGCACAGTACACCTGCCCTTCAGAATTTTCTTCCCCCAGGTACGTGGTCAGCACATACTGATTACTGAAAGACAATGGTAACAGCCAAAGCTCACATAAACAGCAGAAGGGGCACACAATCGAGGCAACTAATTTGGGAAGCGGAGCGTCTCTGTCGCTGGGGCAGAGAACAACTACTTTCCATCAAAACAGAAACACATTTCGGGTCTGTTGAATACACAGGCAGACTTGGCTAAGCAGGGCCACCATAGATCAGTCGGAGTGGCACCTTCACCCATCCCTGTTCCAAGAAGCAACACGGTCATTGGTCAGCCGGTGTAGACCTATTTGCTTCCCCTCTCGAAGGACTCAGCTCCCGAGATTCTTTTTCAGGTACCCATGCCAAGGGGCGCGAGAATTACAACTCGCTCCACTGCCGTTGGCCCCCGGGGCTCCTGTATGCTTTCCCTCCACTTCCGCTGTTTCCCAAAGTCACAGAAGTTACTAACAGAGAGCAGAATTACTTCTAGTTAGCGTGCCTTTTATTGGCCCAGAGGATGGTCAATGGTTCCGGACCTCCGGCTATCTTCGAGCGGCGTAGTTCGAGTATTCCCGCTCATGAGGTCGGTGTAGCTCGAGTCGAAGGTAGTGCCGTATAGCGTCATGCCTCTACTATGTATTGATCTTAATTTCCGTCAGAAGAACTCAATTAACTCAGGGGCCTCTTCAACATCCGGATACTCAATGGTTACAATTGATCTTCGTCTGGGGTTGAGCGCAGTGGTTTTGAAGAGTTGAAAGCTCTCTAACAGAGTATTGACACTATTTGCCACCAGACGCCCTCAACAATTCGCATTTACCATCCACATGATCATATAACTTCTCTGCAAATAATGTAGTAAATCTTCTCTAAGTTTGCATCCGAGCCCCTCCCTCTGTCGCCCAGGTTTTCTTAGAGCTTTTACAGGGACTTGATAAGGGTTGTCACCTAATACGTTAAAAAGACAGGTGGTGGCCTCTTGGCATCAGTTCTCGATCACGAAGGTCTCAGTTCTTCTTAACATCACCCACACATAAGATCCTTCTTCGAGGAGCCACGAAGTTTACGCCCTCCTGCAGTGCACCGTTATCCTCCTGGGACCTTAACCAAGGTCCTTGTGCTCTCACTAAAGTGGTCCTTTCGAACCTTTGAAATCGTCCAGCCTCCAATTTCTCACGTACAAAGTAGTTTTCCTCGTAGCAATCACTTCGCTCATCGTATCTTGCGGAAATTGCACCGCCCTGTCTGTCGACAAGATCGTCTGCTAGTTTTTATCAATACGCGTGCTGATCGTGTGGTCCTTCGTCCCGATCCCACATTTATGACCCAAGGTCAGATTCGGTTTTTCATACAGCTTCAAGAGCTTATTCTTCCAAATTTTGTTATCCCAGACCATCACAGGGGATGGAAAGACAATGGCATAGCTTGATGTGAGGCGGTGCGCCTGCGGATCTATTATCACAGCGTTTACAGCAGCGTTTTCAGGAAATCCAGAGGCTTGTATATTGTGTCCTTTCAGCCAAATTTTTAGGGTTGCAAGTTTTCGCATCTACATAGGCGATTGGATACGGGCGGCAAATAGCAAAAACATACCAACCAATCCTGCAGGTGCCCTAATGGCATAACAGCTCATTCAACAAGGGAGTGCAGCAAACTTCGGCAGCATGGGCCACACAGCATCAAAAACTGTAAATCTGTCGGGCTGCCGGCTTGGGCTTCCCCATCGCCCTTCATTAAACACTACAAAATTGATGTGTTTGCTTCTGCTGAGGCTTCCTTTGGCAGAAGAGTTCTGCACGGGTTTCACAGAGAATCAGAGGAGATTCCAGACCAGACGGAAGTCCCGTCCCATAGGACAGGCCAAGCTTTGGTATGTCCCACTACTGGATGCCTCTGGAGCAGCTCATATGAGAAAGGGCGTTGGTACTTACCTGATATGCCCATTCTCTTTGAGCGTGTAAAAGAGCATCCAGCCCCACCCTTTTTTTCCGTCTGGTGGGGGTCCTGTTTCGGTCAATGAACTTTTTTTGGTATGTGAGGATTGAAGCACTTTTTCCCTCGTCTTCACCAAAACTGGGGAAATGCTAAGGAGTCACAGTGAGTGGAGGGAGAGGCGTTCGCACAAAATCAAGCTCAGCCTGTGAATGCGGAGGACTAAGCACTCCCCACTACTGGATGCTCTTCAGCAGCTCAAGAGAATGGGCGTATCAGGTATAGTACCAACGCTCCTTTCCTCCATCATCCAGTCAGAGATGTAGAAGATCTTTAGATGAGAAGCAAACTGTGTTTCAAAGAAAAATCGAGAAGTCCATGGTTGCCTCGTTGAAAGAAAGGAGCACATACTTTTTGCACATAATCGCTGTATGCAGATAACTGAGAATCTCCATAGACATTTAGATGTGGTACAAAATAAATATGAAGTGAATTGCTATGTATTCTGCATCTGCATTCATGTCTTGAAATATGACTTCTTTCTTAATACATAGCTTATGTCTTGCATGGAGATATGGGTAATCTTCCACTTCTGACTGCAATTGGTACTGGAATTTTTATCACTAAGCAAGGAAGTCATTAAGTGAGTTCTCCCTGATTTTGTGACCTTTTATGCTCTAATCAAGGGGTGTCAAACTCAATTTTGTTGAGTGCCACATCAGGGTTGTGTTTGATCTCAGGGAGCTGGAGTGGGCATGGCTAGATGGGTGTGGCCAGCTCAACATCACTCGTGTTGGGGCACCTGTGGTGGTATGAGTGCTCTGCAAGTGAATACAAGTTCCCAAGCTCCATTTTCAGCTGCAACAGCTTCCTGCAACCCTCTTCCTGCAACCCATGGCCCTACCAAGCTTCATTTTTGCTGGCAGAGGCACCATGAGCTGGTCCTTCACTGTTTCCAGGGCAGCCCCATGGGCCAGATCTAAACACCCCATGGGCCAGATGTGGGCTCACAGGCCTTAAATTTGACACCCTGCTCTCATCATTAAGCACATCTAGTTATCCCCATTGACTTAGTTTGTGAAAATCCAGCTGAGAAGGTTGCAAATGGAGATCCTATGACCAGACCTCTGCTACCTCCTGAATACAAGCCAGCTGCTCTGTAACTGAATTTTGATCATGTGATATGGTGATGTTGTGGCAGTTATAAGTGTGAGGACCATTTACAAATGACTTTTTTCAGCACCTTCATGACTTCAAACCATCACTAAACAAATTGCAACTTGAGGACTAGCTGTATTCCATAAAATGTCTTAATTATAAGCATCTAGTCTCAGCATAATCTGCTTATCCTTCTCCCCTGATAAAACATCCCCCTCCTAAAGAAAACAACATCTCAAGATTTGTCTGACTGTAGTTTCCCCCACTAGGTTGAGAAGGAAAGTAGGTTTTTGACAGGTATAAATTCAAATGGAGTAAAGTTATGCCCCAAATTTAGATCAAAGTCCTCCCCTTTCCGAGAACAACTATTACTACTACTACTACTACTACTACTACTACTAATTATTATTATTATTATTATTATTATTATTATTATTATTATTGTTGTTGTTGTTGTTGTTGTTGTTGTTGNTTCTGCTGTCACCAGGTATGGCAATGTTGACGATCCACACTTTTTTCTTCTCCACAATCATGATATCTGGGGTATTGTGTTCCAAAAGTTTGTCATTCTGTATTTGGAAGTCCAGGCTGACAAAGTTTTGGAACACAATATCCCAGATATCATGATTGTGGAGAAGAAAAATGTATGGATCTCTGACATTGCCATACCTGGCGACAGCAGAATCAATGAGAAACAACTTGAAAAAAATCACCAGATATCAGGACTTGATAATCGAACTGCAGAAACTCTGTCATAAACCAGTGCAGGTGGTTCTGTTGATGCTTGGCACACTGGGTTCTGTACCTAAAGACCTAGGCAAGCACTTAAAAACAATTGGTGCTGACAAAATCTCCATTGGTCAGCTGCAGAAGGCTCACATATTCCGTCAATACATCACACAGTCCTAAACGCTTGGGAAGTGTTCAACTAGTGATTTGTAATATGAAGCCCAGCATAGTTATCTCATTTGCTGTGTACACTGTCATTTTTGTGAATAATAATAATATAATAATAACAACAATAACTACTACTACTACTATTTTTGGGAAGACCCAAATCAGCATCACTGCTTAAGAGCACTAGCAATCAGCATTCCATAGCCAAGTTATCTGCAGCTAAATATGACACCAATAATATAAAGTAAGCATGTACTTTGTACACAATGATTTCACCTACTTTTAAGCAAACTTCATCATATTTGGGAATGAGATGGGGAACCATAAATTAATTATCACTTGCTCAAAGGATTCCTTTGAGCTCCAGATATAACAAGTAAGCAAATGCCTATCCAATCCCACTTTTTACAACCAGGCCGATGACCAAATCATTAGAAATGCAATGGCTAGCTTAAATCACCTGTTGAACTCCAAGTGTAAGTCAAGATTCAAACTCAAGGCTTCTCAGCGCACAACTCCATGTTGACCTCACTTATTATTTAATATTATCTCCAGGGAAAAAATGATGAATGAGAAAATGTCTTTCTTTCTGATTTACTGGTATCATTTTCTCTTTCTGAACTGTCAGTCCAATTTTCTTCTTTATCTGTTTGTCTCAGCAAAATAGTACTGTGCACAGAAGGGATTTTCAGGTATTATTTATTTTTTAAAAAAATCAAAATTAGATAACCTTTTTTTAAGAAGATCTATCACTGTGTTCACTTTCCATGACATTTGCACAGCACCAGCTATATTTCTTGTCATAGCGTTTGATCGTTGGACAAGATTTCTTTCCAAAGCCAAAACAAAGCTTCAGGGATCTGCTTTGGAAAAGATTCACAGAAAAACAGCCAAATCCAATTTTCAGCCAGTTCTCCAAAGCAATTTACAATGTCGTCCAATTCCATTTCTGTCCGCCAATATCAAGAGATATTTTAGATTTGAAGTGCTCTCCCATTTAAGTTTTTGTTGTAAAACTTGTCTAAATTGAATTTTATGGGAATAAGCTAAGTGAGCTTTACTAATGTTAAGTGTAAGACAGCTGGTTTTACGACTGTAAGGAATACAGGTTTCAGATGCACACTTTTCTTATTTCTTTTTACTAATTATCCCTTTCTCCAGGTTTCATGCATGTCCCAGTTTCAAGATATTAGCACTTGATAACGCTTCTCTCAAAATATTGAGAATTTTTTCCTGACAGAAAAACCAATTATTATAGGCAAAATAGCAGGATAAATTGTTTTTCTTCAGCTCCATTGACAGCCCCATTCGTTGCTTATTCCCTTGGGTGTCCTGTACATCAGGAATCCCCACGGAGGCTAAAATGCTTACAATATGACATCTATGCAAATTGCTTGAAAAAAGAAAAAAAAACATTTCAAGAGCCTTACGGGAAAAGGTTGCCTACATAATAGATCTAATACAAAAACAAAAAATATCCCACCTCAGTGGAATTAATGGAGCTTGAATTAAAGAGGAGTCAACATTCTCCATTTGCATGGGAAACATTCAGGTGTATTTTGTATCTTTGCTTCGAATCATTGCAAGTGTCAGAATCTTTTGTTTATGTTCATAGTAGAAGATTAAAACCATTTAATTATTTGCCTCCGCTCTCCTGTAAAAAAAAAAAGAGTTCCCATGAAAATGGCTATTGGAAGACAAAAGGCCACCTTTTCCAAAGACGTTTGAATCAATCTCTGTGCCCTTACCCCATTCACCCCACCCCACCCAGTTCCATTTGTGCTGCTGCACTTTAATCATATCATGGAATTAGATCCCTATCCTATTGCATACATTACTGGCAATGTTGGGGTTAGCAAGCCAACAGATGGGATAGCACCCTTTCTTGAGAATTCCACATGAATTCTGTGCCAGCTCTAGGCTTACATATTCCTATAGCAGTGTAAATTGTTCCAGGAAAATATAGCAATTTAATTAGCCTCTTTTTTTTAATTTTGAGATATGCAACATCTAAAATAAGTTGGGGGAAGAGATTTGCATCTAAACATTTCAAAAACACAAGTCCAATTCCAATGTGAGCTTCTGAAAAATCAGAACCTTTTCTCACGCACACACACATACACACACACACACACTTCTGTCCCCTTTCTGTTATGAAAGCTTGCTGTTTGTTACATGTAGAGAACTGACATGCTTCTCCCCCTTCGTTGCCTTTGAGGACGAAAATATGACAGCTGTAGCTTACACAAGGTATTGCCATCTGTATACATTAAACTAAGCCAATTTAATTCAGGATAATGGGACTATCTAAACCTTCAGAGCTGAAGGCAACTAATAATATATTCCACTTTGGTTCCTAGGAGATTTCCCTGATCCCACTTCTCTCCCCTGTTTCTCCATCTCATGAAAATTATTGCAGTAATAGGAGAATATCAATATTAATCAGTTCTGGAACAAAAATAGTGAAAGATGGATCAAAGCAATTTGTTATTGCTGTACTTTTTCAAAATATAGAGATTTCAGAATCAGGGTTTATATTTAAACATACAGATGAAGGAAGGAATGATCAGGGAACAAAGGAATTGGAGCAGGAATGATCTTATATTTCAGAATAAAGATGTGAAAAATGGAGTGAAAAATGTATTGTGTTTGAAAGCCTCAGAATCCAACAGTATAGAGGCAACCATAGGAAAGTTCAAAGTGGTCAAGACTACAAAAAGCCTGCCCCTTTTTATATGTTTCAATTGATGGACATAAAAATGGGTGTGGCTTCAATTGTACAATACAGATACAGATTAACAGAACTTGTAGATCATATAGTCTAACCCCCCACCCATGCAGACCCTACACTATTTCTGACAGATGGCAGTCCAATCTCTTCTTGAAAGCTTCCAGTTTTGAATCTCCCACAACTTCTGAAGGCAAGCTTTACCATTGGTTAATTGTTCTCACTGTCAGAAAATTTCTCCTTATTTCTAGGTTGAATCTCTCTTTGATCAGTTTCCATCCATTATTCCTTACCTGGCCTTCGGGTACTTGGAAAATAGTTTCACCCACTCTTCTCTGTGGCAGCCTTCAAATACTGGAATATTGCTATCATGTCTCCCCTGGTCCTTCTCTTCACTAAACTAGCCATACCCAGTTCCTGCAACCATTCAACATATGTTTTAGCCTCCAGTCCCTGGTGAAGAGTGTTGTAGTCTAGGCCTGCGTAATTGCGAGCATATACTTGGTCATGCAGGGCAAACTTCCTGGTCTGGCTATCAGACCCCAAAGGGGTGACTGGGGCATAATGAGGATGTAGCCTATCCAGGGTGGTTCTCAGGCGTTTGCCCATAAGAGCTCGGCCAGGGACATGTTGGTAGTGGCACAGGGGGTTGTATGTTGAGTTAGCAGGTACCTAGAAAGCTTAGAGTGCCAGACAATTTGGCCAAACCTCTCCAGGGCCTCCTTTACACACCTGACTGCCCTTTCAGCCATCCCGTTACTAGCAGGGTGAAAAGGAGCTGTAAGGGCGTGCCTGATTCCCAGGTTTGCTAAATAAACTTCAAATTCGCAGGAGGTGAATTGGGGCCCATTGTCGGAAAATGGTGTCAGGGATGCCATGGGTAATGAATACCCTAGTTAGGGCCTTTGTAACTGCTTGAGTGGTTGTTGAG